>CABFVX010004867.1:0-27497 GCA_902151425.1 Timema shepardi
TTGGGTCATGTTGAAGGAATGAAGATGGTTGCTTGATGTTGTTGTTGGAAGGTGCTGCTAACCATCATGTTGATGTGGGGTATCTGTGGACTGTTGACCATCACGGATTATCTGCCATTGGGTCATGCGGCGAGGACTGATGTCAAGATCAGCATCCTGGAGGAGTCTCCTTGGTTCAGATTCCCATATCCAGGTAATTATAGTTTTACTTTACATCATGTTCACCGAAGATCTATCACGAAACAAACCATATTTTCAGTCCTACCTATTTTAAAATTACTTCACACTAAAATAAATATTTAATTTTTATCTAGATATATAAACATTGACTAATTATTGCAAATGGTTTGATACTCATCCTGGGGTGGTGTTATATTTCAACAGGACAGTGGGGTGTTCCGACAGTGAGTGCGTCTGGTGTTCTTGGGATGCTTGCGGGTGTTCTGGCGTGTACAGTGGAGTCAATAAGCTACTACCCCACCACGGCGAGGATGTGTGGTACGTCTGTCTACCTCACATATACACAGGGCTCTGATTTATGTGGGGAGTAGCTGGGGTGTGGATAGTAGACCTGAAAAAACATTTAAAAAGTCCTTATGAACATATGTCCTATGTTCGATGATTCCCCGAGATAAGGTATTCCAAGTTTCTGCTGGAATTGTCAATATCTCTACTGGATACATCCTTGTCGCACCTCTTGTAAGTGACCTATCACACTGTTGCACAGACAGGGCTGCAGCTACACTAACAGGCGGTCAAACATCAGTCAATTTAAACAATTTAATAGTAAACGCTTATATTTAAAAAATAATTTAAGTTAAAAAAATAGTATTTAAGCCCGTTTGGTAACAAACCAAAATAATAACTAAGGTAGAAATGAATGGGTTTTTTCCCACTGTATCTAACTACCCGTCTAGTCTCGGCATTGAGGAGGAATACAAAATAAATTGGTACAGCCCTGAAATAATTCTTACTTTATTTCTGAGGGCTCCAACAAAACATAAAATGTTCTTACGCCCCCTCCAGTGACAAATACATCAGTGAAGCGATGAATATATAATTTGGCTTTCATTTTATAACACCTCTTGTTATTTTATCGTCTCCTAGTAATCACAAACAATATTTTCCCCGCGCAACAAATTAAGAAAAGCCAGTCCTATCGAGTTATTTTAATACCTCTTAATACCGTCACTCCCCTAATATTTCTTAGCAGCTTATTCCCATCCAGCAACAATATACTATTTTGGAGAATATGACCCTTGGTGAGTCGCAACCATGTTTCAATCCTGATTGTTGTCTGTGCCATATTAGCCTGTCTTCGGGCACCAGTCTAGTATAGAGATAAATACGACGAGCTATGGACCTTGTCTATGCCAAAGGATACTTTAAGGACAAATATAAGTATAGCATACTGTCACTAGAGGGACCCTAATTTTTCATACCAAATATTGGTGCACCGTACTATTACTAGAGAACCCCTGATGGGGCATAGGTTTAATTGACGTCACCTGAATCTGATTTGGGAGTTAATGACGTTATCAGAATGTTGAAACGTGGATGGCTCGGTGCAAGCGTGGCGCTGAATATTCTAGATAAGATGAAACAAGAAAAAGAGTGTTCAGCACAGGTCAATGTTGAGACAGGTTTAAAGTAGGTCATGGGTGATATCGTCAGAATGTTGGAACCCAATGAAAAAATAGGAGTTGGTGAGACATATTTTTCATTAATAAAACACAATATGATAGACGTATAGTTATATAAATTCAACACCAAACATTTTACACGAATTTCGCTTATAATAACTCATACGTTTTCCTACACTGTATCTTAGATGTGTAACTTATGAAAATTGAAAAATGACACCTGGACACGGAAATCGAACCCGGGACCTTCGACTTAGTACGCCAATGCTCTTACCACTGAGCTATCCAGGATTCGTCCCGTACCCAGGGTCATTCTTCACTCATATTTTAAGGCAGAGTCTATGATGTACGTGTGGAAATCGTTGGCTACAAATGTGTGATTTTTATTAAGATCACGAGCTATCATCATAGACTCTGCCTTAAAATATGAGTGAAGAATGACCATGAGCACGGGACAATTCCTGGATAGCCAAAGGTCTCGGGTTCGATTCCCGTGTCCAGGTGTCATTTTTAGATTTTCAGAATATGATATATAGATGGAGTAATTCTCACTAAAATGCATGAATAATAACTTAGGTTATTTTATTCATTAGATGTGTAAGTAAAATTGTTTTCAGTTTACAATCCAACATGTAATGGTCCAAGACGATGTGTTTAGTAGGTAGCACTGATCCGTTCCAGATTTCTAATATGTATTTCCACCATAGAATGCCCAAGGTCGATGACATCCACTGTCTCTATCAGTGTGCTGCATAACACATCAATGATGAGTGTGTCTATAGAATCGTTGCAATATTTGGTGACTGGTGTCAACTCATACGCCTCCGGTAGACGGCTATATCGATGCGGTTCAACATTTAGAAGAGATGCACCCATCTTGGGACAAAATAGGCGAGACATTTGATGGAAATGTGCTCAGCATCATGTTTCTCAGTGATGACAACCATATGGTCACCGCACATGTCTTAGAGAGATTTCACGATAAGTCAAGCTTATCTTCTGAGGAGGCTGTGTGTTTTTGCAAAACGTTGATATGATCGTCTTATAGCTGCTCAGCTCTTGTCACCATGTGCGATTAAATACCACAGAGCTACCTCCACATGTTTCTAGCTGGAAAAAAGGCTCGAAGATGTTCTTGACCCTCATAAAAGCAACGTCTAGTTTGGCCTCGGCATCGCCCATCCAAAACCGCGTATTTAAAATAATGGTTATGGCGAGTTGTTTCACCAGATTTGCTTTGGGCATGCAAACAATTTCTGGTACCTGTTAACTTTACAGGATGTGTGAGCACCTCGATGGCTGTCAACAAACTAACTATGATTATGAGTGGCTCACCATTGGGATTTATTTTATATCTGTCACAAATGGAGGGGAAAGACAGAGCACAGGCTGATTGGACGTAGCCTCTTGAAAGGTGAGAGGAAGCCGACGTATTGAAACATGCGTTATAATATTTCAACCCCTTGGCATCACTATCTGTATGATTGATGGAAGAGAAAAGAGCCAGGAAAGTCTTCATTGGAATGTTCTGGGTGAGGTAAAGAAGATACATAAGGCAGTAATGGCTGCGGAAGGGAAAAACCCATAACTGTTAGAGTACTCACCCAAACTGTTTTTTCAATAAAGATGGTGACCCAATGCTCCCCAGGTTTGGTATGTGGATCCATTTTGATGACAAGGTGCTGTATGGGGACTTGTTGGCAGTTGGTCACCTGGAAAAACCCCTGCATGACCAGAATGGAATCGTGGGCTTGTTTTCAGTGCATGTGTTATGGTGTGCGTGTCCATATTCAATCAGCCAGTCTCTAAGTCCTTAAATGATGGTGGCTGAACAGAAATTCCATACAAAACTATATGCCCTGGATGTGGTACAACACAATTTAAGGGATTTTAAAGACGAACATTCTCTGTCGTGCAGAACAATGATCGCCTTAGATACGTATTTGGATATAAACCTTTTCTTTTATACCCCCTTGACGTAAACTGTTTCTATACACGCAGTATGACACGCAGAGATGAGGGATTCGAGCAAACAGTAAATCACATCACTACTATTCCAGGGAGTGCCATGTAGTATTTCAACAATATGCGAAGAATGTAAAATTTGGCACTTGGTTGTAGATCAAGTTAAAGTTGTTCATCTTCCTGTGTGATCTACTAAGCAAAATATATTTCCCGAATGAATAAATTTACTCATTTCACCCTCTATATATAGGGTTTGGAAGGATGTGTCATAAGTCGTCAGTGTTCAAGTCATACGTGTCTCATCACGTCAACACTGCCCGCCAAACTGTTTCACCAGGTCATTAACACCATCATGTCTGAAAAAAAACCCAATGACATTGAAGGGGGCAGAGGGTTAGCTGGGAGGAATGTCAACAGGGAATATGTGTTTTATCACATTGAAAACTCCCCACCAAGCTTGTACCACAAGTGTCATTAACCTCATGACTTCAAGGAAAACATTGTGACATAGAGGGGGGAGGATGGGATTGGGGAGAAAAGTCACCAGGGCCAATATGTTTCATCACGCCAAAAACTCCCCACCCAGCTGGCGCCACCAGGTCACCTGACCCCAACCAACTTTCAATGTACTTGACCTCCCATGGTGACGTCGCCCTAGTTTGGTAGAACTTTCACCATTTGGTATTGTGGAATCATGGGTTTTCCCTTGTTAGGCCTTCTCCTAACCTCACCTTCAGGCGATATAAGAATTAATGATCTGCTGGTGCCAACTTGGCAGAAAGCTTTCGACGGGATAAGACACGTCTGACTCAAACGGTAACTTAAGGTCCTTTCACCTTTATATTATTTCAGCGAGTGCGGGGCTTCCCCCGTAACGTTATTCCCCCCTACTCTCGGCGTGCCAGATTGGCAGGGTGTTTTCGACATGATGGAGATGATTGGTGACATCATTAGGGCATGTGTTCAGTCACCGAGGTTCAATTACATTGAGAGTAGGTCAAGGTCAGGAAAGGTTGAAGGGAGGTGATTTGGCAGGGGTTGAGGGTAGGGCGCTATAAATAGAGTTCCCATGGCCCACTCTATCTACTAGCAAATAACGGATTTATTGAACGTTATGTTACATGTTATTTTAAGACCTCTTGACATCCTTTATTCTCCTAATAGCTCACAACAAATTTATATTATTACATAGATGTAAAACTAAAGCGAAAAGGAGAAAGCCAGAATGCCGGCTGTGAAATTAATCAAATCAATACTAAAAGGTCAGTCACTGTCACAGAAACAGTACTAGTCTGCTATGAAGTATCAGGAGATTAATAAACTCCCAGATATTATATATAAAGACATTCTAAAATAATTTCAAAGTTTTCAAGAAAATGAAAGCTGTATTCATAACAACAAATCATACAATCACAATTCTAAATACATAAATTATTCTGGATTTTTTCTGCTGATCTATTATGAAAATCAATATTTATATTCTATTAGTACATACTTTTGGTTTTACTATATCAATTTTGCAGTTGGAAAGTTCATATAATAAAATTAGTTGAGTCCTATTTATTTTATTTAGCTCATCGAAACATAATCAAGAGCTTCACATAGTTTTTAACTAATTAGAAGGGTTTTATACTGGTTCAATCATCTTTCCCTCCCCAGAAAGAATTTTCAAACACTAGGAAAAGAAAATACATCCTCAGTAATCTCTGCTTGTCGTAAAAGACAACTCAAAGAGACTGGATACGGACAGCGGATTTCTCAGTATTGGATATAGGTGGAGGTTGGCAGACCGATATAGCTATATGTTAAATAGCCACGGGCGTGAGTGGCAGCCATTTTAATGGCTATAGCACCAAGAACCTGCGGAAATCCTGTACAAGTAATATGATGAAACTTCCTAGGGCAGTTAGTTTCGGACGTAAAAAGGTATCCCATCCTGATGTCCGGCTTGAGGTTGCCTTGAGACAAAAAGGATTGGAACTCTCAAAGCATAGGGGTTGAAATTAGAACAGAAAGAGAACTTACCAACAGACTTCATTTTGCTGATGACATTACTGTTTGTGCTGAAAGTGAAGAGGTTTTTCAAGAACTACTGACAAGAATGGATGACATACTGAAAACTGTATATAATATGAGGATTAACAAAGAAAAGAAGTCATGATGTGCAATAAAGGAGAAATCAATGGAATGAATATATAACTAGAAGAAGTAGGGCTACAACAAGTAATGGAGTTCTGTTACCCAGGAAGTAAAATAACATAAGTTAACAAAAGCAAGAAAGATATTAAAGGTATAATAGCGCAGGTAAAGAGAGCTTTTCTTAACACGAAGACATTACTAACCTCGACTAGCATAAATTTGGAAATCAGGAAAAGGTTCTTTAAGGCATATGTTTGAAGCGTTGCGTCTTATGGATATGAAACGTGGCTCATTGATGCAACTGAAAGGAATTGAAATGTGGTGCTTCAGAATAATGTTGAAAATATCATCAATGGAGATGGTATCAAATACAGAAGTGCTAAGAAAAGCAACTGAAGAAAGGAATCTTTGGAAAGGTATACAGCAAAGAAGAGTTAGTATGATAGGCCAAATACTGAGACATGATAGATTGATAAAGATAATTATAGTGGATGTGGAAGGGAGAAATTCAAGAGAAAGACCAAAACTGGAGTACATGACTCAGACAGCGAACGATGTTGGCAAAATAAGGTACACAGATGTACAAAAATAGACAAAAGTGGAAAGCTGCAGCAAACCAATTGTAATATTGATGACTTAATTATGATGATTTAAGATTATGCGGTGTTGCAGCTAAGAAGCTCGCTAACTAAAACAGATGGCTCAGAAGGTTGCTAACTACAACTTATAGCTCAGTAGTTCGTGAACTACAGCCTAAAGCTCAGTTGCTCCTCAGCTAATGAACCACACTAATGCAAATGAATACTGAAAAGGATACAATTATTTTATATGAATGTATCAAGATAATGATGATAATTGCTTGCAGCTGTGGAGAAGGGGTAGGTAACGATGTTAACCTAAGTATAAAGATCAAACAACTAACTTCCTTTCAATCCAAACAAACATGACTGACACTAGCATAGCTCATGGGAAAATGCTAGAGGTTGTTTTTTGCTATGACTGAAATATATCAAGCCTTCTTGTAGTTTACTTGGAATTAAATCACTTTGACGAGTTGAACAAGTTTGTTTAGTAGGTACAGTTGAACAAATCTTTCAATTTTATCTATCTTTTCACAAACTATACATCTCAATTGATAAGAGCCACACTGCTAATATAGCTGTGGAAATAGGTTCTGTGGTTTATTTGATAGCTCTAAGTAACTACCCCTCCATATTTTATTGTCTGACAATACTATTTGCATATTTACACTCGGATAGCAGGGTTTGGAAGTATAATGAAGATAACGAACCAAAGTTGTTGTGCACGGTGTAATGTATTTCCATGTAGACAAAAAAACCACTTAGCACACTCAGCTGGGATTCAAACTCCTAGCCTGTCTCTAAGAAACCAAACTGGAAGAGAATGTCACTATTATCCATGCACCCCTGTATAGGTAACTGATGATATCACATGTTCATAATATATTCCGTCCTTAAAATATAATACCTATTGAATGAAGAATCAACCCGGGTATTTCAGGGGTTGACAAATGTATCTCTAAATCAAAAGTATCAGATTTGATTCGTATGTAACTCAATTCATTTAAGTTAACTCAACGGACCAATACACCAGTGACCTTATCCTGCATTTTTTGTAGGTGCACCCCCTCCCCCTGTCCATGCCATCAACAGAGGAATAGGAACAGAAGGGCTGGGCACGGTGCTTGCTGGGCTCTGGGGAAGTGGGAATGGAACCAATACTTTCGGCGAGAATGTAGGCGCTATTGGTGTCACGAAGGTGAGTTGTTTGCTATTGGTGTCAAAAAGGTGAGTTGTTAGCTATTGGTGTCACGAAGGTGAGTTATTAGCTATTGGTGTCACGAAGGTGAGTTGTTTGCTAATGATGTCACAAAGGTGAGTTGTTGGAAATTAGTGTCACGAAGGTGAGTGGTTTGTTATTGGTGTCACGAAGGTGAGTAGGTTTGCTAATGATGTCCCAAAGGTGAGTTGTTGGCTATTGGTGTCAAGAAGGTGAGTTGTTAGCTATTGGTGTCATGAAGGTGAGTTATTAGCTATTGGTGTCACGAAGGTGAGTTGTTTGCTAATGATGTCACAAAGGTGAGTTGTTGGCTATTGGTGTCACGAAGGTGAGTGGTTTGCTATTGGTGTCACGAAGGTTAGTTGTTGGCTATTGGCTTCACGAAGGTGAGTGGTTTGCTAATTATGTCACAAAGGTGAGTTGTTGGCTATTGGTGTCTCAAAGGTGAGTTGTTGGCTATTGGTGTCACAAAGGTGAGTTGTTGGCTATTGGTGTCTCAAAGGTGAGTTGTTGGCTATTGGTATAACGAAGGTTAGTTGTTGGCTATTAGTGTCACGAAGGTTAGTTTTTAGCTATTGGTGTCTCAAAGGTGAGTTGTTGGCTATTGGTATAACGAAGGTTAGTTGTTGGCTATTAGTGTCACGAAGGTTAGTTTTTGGCTATTGGTGTCTCAAAGGTGAGTTGTTTGCCAATGATGTCACGAAGGTGAGTTGTTTGCCAATGATGTCACGAAGGTGAGTTGTTTGCTATTGGTGTCACAAAGGTGAGTTGTTTGCCAATGATGTCACGAAGGTGAGTTGTTTGCTAATGGTGTCACAGAGGGGTATTCACTCATAGAGAATATCTAGTGGCGCTTTTTATTTTGTTTACTTTCATATCAAGTGAAGACAAAACTTAAAATTTGAATAACAAATAAGGTTAATGTAGCATATCATCTCATTTGTTTGAACAATACTTGATATTAATTTTTTTTGGTCAATAAACAGTTGAAGAGCACTTAAATATAGCACATGTTACTAAACATATACTAGTTTCTTTATTAAAAAGGGTTTAGATAAAATACAATCTTAACAAAGCATACAAAGAGTATAGCCATAATATAAAAAATATATGCTATAACTTTGGTAGATAATTGTATTAACAACTAATAGGAATGACAATCTATAAATCCCTTTAAACTCTGATCACTATTCAAGTTCATGATTGTGTGTTGTGTTTGCTGGATATACACTCATTACTGGTGTACAACAGATCAAAATAATAAAAATTTAAAATAAATATTTCGACCTGTGTAGGCTTATTTACAGCTTTTGTAAACGTTACAAAGAAAGTGTGAGATTTTTTTGAATCCGCTGTTTAAACAGTATAATTTTCATAGTTTGATCTTTTGGCATATTTGAATGTGTAATTCACAACTCAACACAATAAAAAATAAAACTTGATAAAACAACGAATGTATTGTATTACATAGAGACAAAACCAAATGTAGCAGAGCAAATAAAATAATCCATAAACATGCACAAAGAAGGGCAAACATGAACCACACACACAATCATGAACTTAATGTACAGTCATGTTGTTTGCAGCGCTCTACAATTAAGGGGAGGTGAGATGTAGGACGTGGCCTCGGGGACGGAGGGGGAGGGCATGTGTGGCTTCAGGAAGAGAGGGGAAATGTGTGATGTGGCCTGCATGACTAAATTTTTCCTGAGAATCAAAGAAATGTTATTTTAAATAGTAAATAATACTGTATATATGCATATTCACCCAAAATATGTACGATTAAACTGGGTAAGCTGTCACATAAAATACTTTTTTTTGTAAAGCTGGAATATCAATATTATTAAAGGAAAAAAACACACACATATATATGCGAAATATGCATGCTACATATATATATATATATATATATATATATATATATATATATATNATATATATATATATATGCATATATGCAAAATCTGTATGTTACGTATATATATGTATACCTATACTGTATGTTAATTGTTAATATAAAGTAATCAATCCTTATAAATAACTTTATATTTTTGGTTAAACAGTCACATTTTTTAAGCTTCACAATACCTCACTAATTGTGTAGTTTGTATTAATTATTATTTTTGCCAGGTTATTAGAAAATACTTTCATTGTTAAAGTATAATGCATAACAAGTAGCTAAACATTAATTCAAACAGATTAAATGGAAACAATTTTTTTATTATCTTTATATGCATCTCATACAAATTTGAAGTTTTTGCGCAAACTTCAGACAGGGTGTCAACATACTGATGCAACTGTTTGTGTGTGCAGACTTCAGACACTGTACCAACATACTGATACAACTGTTTGTGTGTGCAGACTTCAAACACCATACCAAACATACTGATACAACTGTTTGTTTGTGCAGATCGGCAGCAGGAGAGTGATCCAATACGCCGGATTTTTGATGTTGATCCAAGGACTGATCAGTAAGTTTGGAGCAGTGTTCATTATCATCCCTGAACCTGTCGTGGGAGGGATGTTCTGTGTTATGTTTGGAATGATTGCTGCATTTGGTGAGTCTACTCCCATATTCTTAAACCAGTGGTGTGGCGCATTAAGTGTTGTCAAGGGAAGCAGCATTAGTTTAAACTGTACCTGTGAGCACCTCTCGCTAGAGCACTCATTGGTCAGGTATTAAGGGCCACATTCCCGTGTGAGGCATGCAGAGTAGAGCAAATGTATTATTATGATTTTGTATTTTATTGTGATACTGCCCCGCGATTGGGCACCAATTATAATGATACCTGATTGTAAATGATGGTGTTGCGGATGTGGATCATTGCATGCCTTACGGTGAGCATTAAGTATAATGTGACCGGGTTTTATGATGACGACAACACGTGCATGTTTCACTACACACTTGTTATCACATGACTATGACGATCTGATTTTATGTCATTCAATTGAAATCGGTAAAATTTGATGTTTGTGCACAATTTATTGATTTTATTACACTTTCACTGTTATAAAATTGACATTGATACAGTTATTTGTTAGTTTCAGAATTTACGCGGAGAGTCAGAGCAAGCTCTGTTCAAAATTATGTTTTTCTGTGTTATTACAATGTTCTGTATTCTGAGTACTGTGTCCTGTGTGGATTCATACGCATAAGCTGCTTATATATGACCTACCCCTTGCTTCTTGGACCCCTTGTTACCAGTGTTAAAACTAATTAACAGAACTCCTGGCAACCTGATGTTATGAAGGCTAGCTTCCTATTGGATAAAGGAAGCCAGCATGTCACATACAAATACAACAGAGTTGGTCTTTTAAAGAAAGAAGAATCACTTTAAAGCGTAATTTATTGAAATTACTTCTGAAAAAGTGTGATTCTCCATGGATGAAGTATTAAAAGGGAACTTTACATACAGTTCTTTAAAGCAAAATATATTTCATCCATGACTTTTTGAATATACAAGAGGGGTCCAAAACAGTATCATTACAGTGTGATTGGTCAAATAGGGCTCGGTACAGTTTTAACAAGGTCTGCTTTCCGTGCAACACTCCATGACACACCACTGCTTACAACTTATCATGTTGCGCTACTATAGGCATGTAGAACTTGTTTGATCACAAGGCCCACATTGAACATTAAGAATATAGAGAAGGCCTCATTTAATTTATTTTTCATCAATATCTTAAGTAAAAAGAATTCCATATTAGTATATTATTATTATTATAAAAATAAAAGAGGCTTCTTATATAAAATATATTTTCTTATAAAGAGAAAGTATTGTAATCAGGAAAATTCTAAACTTTAAATAATTATAAATCTTTATGTTTTATGTGCCCACCCTAGAAAAAAAATACAATTCTGTCTGTCTCCATGTCTATCTGCCTTTCTCTCTGTCCCTGGTCACAGATCTGAAAATGTTTGATAGATTTTGTTCAATCTAGATATCAAGATGTTATATGTCTATCCCTCAGGATGTTTTTTTATTTTATTTTGACCATAACCTTTAATTTAAGAGTAGTTTACTAATGAATGAGTTTTTTTAATTACAAATCTTTTTAAAATGGCTCAAAAGATTTGGTTAAAATTGATATCTAAGGAGTGCTTCACCTCTCAAATAACACTGTATATAGTATACTTAGAGTTGTTCTTTGCTTGGAAAAATTGTTTCTAAGGGTAGTTTACTGAAGGCATATTTTAAAAAAATTGTGATATTTTAAAAATGGCACTAACAATTTGGTTGAAAATAGACGTCTGGTGTTTTACAATTTAAATGATTTTATATATTATTTGTTTACATTAAAAAAATAATTTCATATTAGTTAGCTAATAAATTATTTTTATAAAATTTGGATTATTTTTTAATAAAATACAATGATTTTGTTCAAAATTGGTATCTGGTTTTATTTTACATAATAAAATAGTGCATGTTTATTTTTCCATTGTTAATTAATTTTAGGATTGTTTACTTATGATTTTTTTTTAATTGCTAAAATTTAGTTCAAAATGAGTATCAAGGAATCTTTTTTCAAGAAAAATAAGAATTTTTGTTTATATTTTTCAAATTATAAATAATTTGAAGGCAGAAAACAAATAGCTAGTTCTTGAAAATTTAAAGTTTGTTAAAAATGTATACATAATGAGAGAATTTATTGTGACTAACAAGATGATGTGTGTTTTATTTTGGAGGAGAACATATTTAAGGGTAGTTTAGTGAAAACTTTTTTTTAATTGCAAGCTATATGATAATGTTTGTGCAATTGTGTCATACCATTTATTATAACTGTTGACAAGTGTTGGTCTGCGAGCCGAGATCTCTCGGATGTTTGGTTTCATTTCATGTGAGAAAATAACTGTTAGCATATGTACATGCTGTCAAACATTGTACAAATTTGGAACACCAACTTTACATATCAGAATTCTCCAACTCATGACAAATTTCCGAATATCACATTTCATAATCTTGTATTTCCTCGACATTTATAAAAAGATTATGGCCACATTGCCACAAAACATACAGAATCATGAATCAAAATAAAATTTGGCACATCTGTGGTACTATTAGTTTACAAAAATTAACTCTAAATCATACATTGAAAGATGCCGACAGCATACGGGTATTATTAATTTTTGAAGTTGTCAGCTTTGTAAAAAAAAAATAGTTAAAGGAAACATTTCAGACTGTTAATTTTACTTGATATCTTTTAAGAAGCAACAAGAAGAATCCGTGCTTAAATAACTTGACATAGTATCATTTGTATAGTAATTCACTTTTGAAAAAAAGGTCAATTTTATAATCAAGTCCATGTCCACCAAATTAACATAAGTCCTACTATCAAAGTTACTAAATGTATAGTTGTAAAGAGACATATTATATTTAAAGCTAAAATATTATCTTGTTAACATTGCAATAAATTGAACCATTCTTGTGGCACCGCATCCAACTATCTGCTCGGGTTATATACCTATTACTAACAGCGCTACTGTCAGTGGTGGATTAAAAATGTTTGCGACCTTAGGCACAATAATTATAATATGCACCCCCTCTCCCAATTTTTGTTTTGTCAAGGGCTTTCAGAAGTTTCGGTGGATATAGGTGTGGGGTTAGTATTAAAAAAAAGGAAAAAGACTTAAATCAATTACAAAGCGAATGCAAAGTATAAGTATTTAAAAATAAATATTGTTGTTCTGACTTTAAGTTGAATTATTTCGATAATGTTAGTCAATAATTTTTAAACGTCATTATTAAAAACAAAATAATATAATAAGAATAAAAATACTATCATTCAAAGTGTGCCATCCCCTAAGGCCACTAAGGCCACCGCTCCTTGGCCCGTGCCTAGTGGGCCTATTGTGTAAATCCTTTCTCAGGGTGGCTACAAAACATATTTCAAAAAATTCCCTGACTTTTCCAAGTTTTCCAGGCAACATTTTTCAATTTTCCCTGACTACTTTTTTCCAGTTTTATTGGTGGATGATGACTGGTTTGATTCATTACTAATCATATATTAAAAAAAGTTTGTATCTGCTATACATAACCAGTTTTATCAGTTATTTTAAAATCTGAGATATTATTTGATGTAGGTATTATTAACTTTTGTTTTAGTGTTTAGTTGCGAAATTAATGGAATATTTTAGACATATTTTCTAATTCCCTGACTTTTTCTTATTTTTAGTTAAATTCCCTGACATTTCCCTGTTTTCCTTATCAACCAAAAATTCCCTGACTTTTCCAGGTTTTCCCTGTCTGTAGCCACCATGTTTCTGGTTACTGTAGTAAAGTGAGCTTTGGAATGTTTAATTTAATTCGATAACACTACACCAATCTGCGAATAGGTCAGGACTAAATGGAAGGGGGGGGGGGGGATATTTAGAGGTTTAAACTCTTCCCAAAAGAATTAATAACAATGTATTTTTGGATGACCTGGCGGTCTAGGTGTAAGTTGTCAGACTTCTGTGCTGGAGGTCCAGGGTTCAATCCTTGGTCCCGCCACAGATATATCTGATTACCAAACCCTTCCTTCACCTCTGACAAGACATCTTGTGAATGTGGGGAATGCCAGGCTTCCACCGTGGTTAGGATTCCACGTTAAACTGTAGGTCCTCCATTTCATCTCACAATCACCCTACCATTACACATGAGCGTAAGTGCATATATCCCGAACGGGTAGTAAGACGCGGTGCTAATAATAATAACAATGTATTTATTCTTAGTTTATTAGAGCATTATAAAATCCATACACCTACAATCCTATTCATGACTTCAAAATCTCTAAATTGATTTTAGAGAGTTTTAATGTCAAAAAATATTTGCCATCTCCTGTCGGAAGACAAGCCAACCAAAAAATATACTTTTGGGTAAGGCCTTGAAAGAGGTTGATATTTACAGATTACTAAAATGTAACATATTTTTCTCACAACATTTTTGAAAGAAAAAGTATCAGATAGGTATCCTACCTGTTTATCGATGAAAAATAAATATAATTATCTTTAAAGCCCGATTCAGTGGCCAAATGGTCTAAGGTGTCTATCTCATGATGGACTGGCCTGTTTATGAGTGGAAGATCAGGGCCCGAATCCCAGTTTGGCCTACTAAGGGAAGTTATCCCAAAATGGATTCCCACACCCTTTCCATTTAAATGCTTCCTTCATCTTTATCATAATTAGAGTAACTATCAAACATGTGTATAACCTGAACAGATAGTGAGATGCGGTGATTTAAAAATCTTTCAAAATATGGTTACAAAATATATGTTTTTTATACAATGACACAAAAACACTGGCTTGCTGATAGTGCAATAATAATTACTATGTTTATTGGCTTCTATTTTCAGGCCTATCTGCTCTACAGTATGTCGACCTGAACTCTTCACGCAACTTATACATTCTTGGATTTTCTGTTTTCTTTGGTCTGGTGAGTCAACTTGTTAGTATTTTGGTTGAATAAACAAAGAATGTGTTATTTTGTTGATGGGTTTGTCGTGTTACTTTGATACTCTTTTTTAGAGTTTTACTTACCGTTAAGAGTTATTCATGTGTACTAAAAATGCTAATAATTTAGATATGAGGAAAGTTGAATTTAGAGTAAGTGTCCCCACATTTGTGTGAAGGAAAAGTGGGAAACCATTTAGGGAAGACCACCGTCAGTACACCTAACCAGGATTTTAACCCCAATATCCCCATAATCTTCAGTTCTGTCTATTGAAAAAATGATGGCCTGTAGCAGTTCTTAACCTTTTTTACAATTACAAGTACCTAATTAATGGATTGCCCAATATGTCCCCATACTCCTGTCTCCCTTCCCCACATTGTTGAAATCATCATCATACCCGTGTGGTCTAATGCGCTAATCTCATGTTGAATTAGATTGACGAAAAGGGGGAGATCGGGCCTGAACAGGTAGTAAGACGCAATGCTAAAAAACAACAACATCATACTACCATCACCAATAAGTACGAGTGGGATATCTAAATATATCAATAATTTGGTTTTACTTTACACATGGATAGCTAGGAACAAAACAAATGAAAGAAAATCATAAGGACTTCTATCATATTTATTTACAGAAAAATAGAAAATTAAAAATGCACAAGCTATCCACAGCTGAGATTTTTTTCTGTTCATAGGTCAACCCCTGCCCTAAGCCATTTGAGTATCGAAACGAGTACTTTGATAAAAGGCGTACTCAAATTAGAAGAAGAAAAAATCTAGTTTCAATCATTTCTGCTTTTGTCAAAAAATGAATATGAATATCTATGCTCAGATCTGATATTTATTGAGATGGTGTTAGATCTATTTTTTTGTTCACTAAGTTGCTCATAGAATCGGTATTAGCTTTAAGTAACACACCCTCTAACTTTTTAACAAAATAAAGGGGAGTTTTAAGTGACTAGCCCAGGGATGGAGAAACTGCGGCCTTTAAGCTACATGCAGCGTTTTGAGGTGTTTGGTACGAACTTTTAACAATTTTTTGTTATCAACTAGGCATATTCATAGTTTAGAAATTATATATTCTCCGTGATTAATTTAAATTATTTAAAATAAAATATAATTATTTTAAAAGCTATGTTAAAAAAACATTTATTTATCTATGAATGGCACATCATTAATGGAAAAATTTACAGTATATGACATGGTTTGGTCTTAAGAGGGATCCATGAATTGACATGTGGCCTTTCAATGCCAAAGATACCTCACGGCTGGACTAGATCATCGCTCACTCAGAGGGAATAAGCACATTTTGGTAAATTCACCTCTACTGCAACTGGCTGGTATTGAACACTTGTCTCCTTGATCAAAGTTAGACATCTCTGTCCATGAGTCAATCATAGATATGCTTTAAAATCATCATTAGGTCATCAATTTTACAATTGTTTTACTGCGTTCACTGTCCGAGTCATGTGCTCCAGTCTTGGTCTCCCTCTTGAATTCATCCCTTATACATCTTCATCTATAATTATCTTTATCAATCTATCATGTTTCAATAGATGCCCTACCAGGTTAACTTTCCTTTGCTGTATACCTTTCCAAATATTCCTTTCTTCGGTTGCTTTTCTTAGCACTTCTGTATTTGATACCATCTCCAGTCATGATATTTTAAACTTTTTTTTTGTAGCGCAACATTTCAATCACTTTCAGTTTCGCGAATGGTCTTTGTTTCACATCCATTAAGTGCAAAGCTCCATATAAATATGCCTTTAGGAATAATTTTTTTATTTACGAATCCATACTAGTCAAGGTTAGTAAAATGTCTTCTTGCTATGAAAGCTTCCTTCACCAACGCTGTCCTACTGAAATCTTTCTTGTTTCTGTTATGTTCAGTTATTTTACTTCATAGATTGCAAAAACAGCTTTAAAATATTTACATACTAGTTCTTTTATTTAATAATGAACAGACACAATACATCCCACTATAAAAATTGTACCCTTTATAGTCTTAAGATTTGTGTTAGCAAAATGAGACATATCTACGATTTTACCTTAAGAAACAGCTATTCTGCATGCCCACATTTAATGTCGCAGAGAATACAATATAATTGAAAGGTTAAAACATGTTGAAGGTTCTCCCCAAATGGATGCAAGCTAACCCCAACATCATCTCAACAGGCAGCGAGATCGCAGACGGTATTTTCACGGTGCTCCTTAGTACCAGTATTCTAGTGGGCGGAATCACCGGCTGTACACTTGATAACCTAATACCAGGTATGGTTACAATGATTCCCCAACTCTATAAGGAATCAGGAAAACTAACAGAAACACATCATCTCCTACAACTTAGCTTATAGTGGGTCTGCCTACCAATTTTAGGATATCAGGTTTGATTCCAGTCTATGGCTAAGAATGTATTGTGTGACTGTATCTATCATGTGTGGACATAAAGTGTCAAACAAATTCAAAACCCACATGCTTCATGGTAAACGTGTATTTACCAGTTTTCCAACGAGTCTGTCAATATGTTTGTTTTGTTACTCCAGGTACAGATAAAGAGAGAGGTCTGATCGCTTGGCAAGACCAGATGAAACTCACATCAGATGAAGAGACAGATGACCTGCCCAGCACATATGATTTTCCTATTGGAATGTCTCTTATTAAGAGGTAGGAAAGGTTTCTTTAACATCTACAAAATTAAGGCAATAGACCAGGGCATGAAATTTCACGTCTGAAGACACTAGCCAAACTAAAATTTTTGCTCACCACTATTTTATATTCATGATTATGAAAAATATGAACAATTTTTTAAATGTATGTACTTTAGCACTTTATGTTTTTGTGTAGCGCTGCCTTTCTGCACTAAGTACCCCTTGTCAACCACTTTTGTCGAAAACTTTTGGGTCAAACTCTTGTTCAGGGAGGGTCCATTTACAAAAATTCGGTGCAAATCATTCAGTGTCTCAGTCTTGAGAGTATTCCTGTAAGCCATCTTGAGTCTGTTATAGCAGCTGAAACTCCTCTAGTATGAAGCTGTGCTCACTGGTAGAACAGCATAAAATGTGAAAATCCGGAGTAAATTGGAGAATCTTGCTGAACACTTTTCACTATGAATCTTCTCCAGCGTCTAATTCAAAGTCAGTGAAGGAAACAAAAGTTTGTATTCTGCCTACTCTGCCAACAGATCTACTTTCTCACTGAATAGGCTTTGGTTCAAGTACATGAAGAGCTTCTTTATTTCTCCTATCCCAAATTGAAGAATTTTTTTCTTTAGGAGGCCAACCCAAGGTGTCGAAAACAGAGATATACTCACATCTATTGATATAGATTTCAATCTTGGTTTGAAAGCATGCTCTTTCCAAGGCACTTACGCTTGTTTGAGACACAAGAATCCGAACCTATATAGTTTGGTCATGTTTGAAACACATTTTGAAATACAAAGTTTTAGTCGCCAGACGCTGGCGACTGTAAATTTTGCGCCTTGCAATACACGTTATTTTATAATAAGATAAATTTAGTTTATAAAGTTTCAAATTATTTAAAAGCTGCTTTCCAAGCTATTACATTGTCATCAGTCAATTGTAGTGATGTCCATGCAGTCTTAGAAGTATAACACTCAGTTCTTGTTGTTAAAGAGATTGGGGTTCAAATTCCAGCAGGTCTCATTGGAGTAGATTTCAACAAGTAATCTTCCCACCCTCTTCCGACCAATGGAGATGCATTTCCAATAAGTGTATCTCCTCATCTATAGCCCCTTGGACTAAGCCTTTAATTACCCTTATCTTGAAATTTAAAAAAGTAGCTACCAATTTGGTATGTGTGAAACTCCAAGATATTATTTAAATATCAATGGGTTTTAATAATTCATAGCACAATATTAACACAACCTTGGTGACAGAATTATTAGGCTTGGGAACAAAAATGTAAGGTCAGATGTGCTTGTGTGTTAGTTATTTCTTGTCAAAGCTTATAAATTGTTATCTAACACTACGTTTTGAACTATCCTGATCTTAATTGATTCTCATTTAACAAAGGAATGAACTTAAACAAAAAACCGAATTGAAACAAAACATACTAAAAATGTGTACTGAAAAGTTCAGAGGGATCAGTTGACCAATTTAATCTGAACTAATAGCAGACACAATTCAATATTTCAATTTTTTCACTGCATCTTCCTCAAGAATTAGTAATAAAACAGAACAGAAAGTTAGTTTCAGTGATGCTAACTTTATTGTGTGAGATGAAAAGTTCTCTGATGGATCTGAAATTATCTATTGTTCTGATGGATGGTAGGTGGGGCTAAAATAAGGCTATTTAAAAAATACTGAGGTTGGGCGGTTTTCTAGACTTGTGTGCTCCATTGGCGAGTCCGTTCACATCTCTCGCATGTGTGACTGCCTTTGATGGGATGAAGAGAGTTTTTGATAGATAAAGTGGCTGTTTGATGATGTATTTGGCAGGTTTTGCAAGATGATATGATTCTCCGGAGAAGTTTTCATCTTGAACAACGAAGTTTTCATCTTGAACAACAAAGTTGGCATCACCGAAAGATTGAAGTGTGTGTAGAATGTGTGTTAGTATTTTTACTTTCACTTGTGCTTTATTTTTCTACAATTTTATCATTTTATTTATTACATATTATATTTTGCTTGGTTCAATTTATTTGATACATAATAGCAGCATAAACACAAATCTTACTTAGCACATAATTTCTGGAAAATAGTGTGCTATTTAACAAGTTCAAACATATCAGTTTGTGGAGGGTTACAAGGTGAAAAGACTATTTTATGTAAATTACTTCCTCCTATTAGGTAACAAATTTACCATTTAAATCCAACACAATTTTTTTTGTCTCAATTTTTGTTAATGTGTATGTGGTTAATTAAATTAATAATGAGGAGATTGGAAATTTATTAGTTCAGTCTCGTAAAGTCTGCTATCACCTGGAAACATTTATTTATGAGCCAGCACTGGGAAACTTTTTAAATTTTAATTGACCTTGACCCGCTTTTGTGGACGCATGGTTTAAGGCATCACTCTCACAATAGCCTGTACTGCCATTGACAGGTAGATTGGGGTCCGAATCCCATTTGGGTGTACTGATAATGATTTCTGTAAACAGTTTTCCTCTCTTTCTCTACACCAATGCAAGTACACTTCCTCCAACTCAACCTGGCTCATTCCTAACACATTACCGTAATTTTACATGTGTATAACTCAAGGACGGTAGTAAGAAGTGGTGCTAAAAAAAAAGTCACCTAGCTATGGTGTTTAAAACAGTTAAATAATAATATTTAGCACGGCGTCTTACTACCCGTTTGGGTTATACACTTTAAGTACTAATTACGCTAATAGATTAGGAATTGGGAAGGTTGAATTAGAGGAAGTGAACCTGCATTTGCGTGGAGGGAGAGTGGAAAACCATTTAGGAAAAACCACCCCCAGTTCACCCGACCGAGATTCGAACCTCGATCTCCCCGTCCTCAGCAGTCGAACTCAACACGACAAGCGCGTTAGCCAACTACGCCACCGAGGTGGGTTAAAACAGTTAAAGGTTAACAAAGTTAAGGAATAGCGAAACTGTTTGATAATGTGCACATGTTGAACTATTATTACCCACAAATCTCTGTGCAGGTGGAAATGGACATCTTACTTGCCATTCATGCCAACATACAAACCAAGAAAGAAGGATATCTGAAAGAAGACATAAGCCATACAAAAGGATTTCCCTCAACACAAAGGATGTAATTGTTGCAAGTAAAAAATAAATTATTCTGTGGGAACTTCAGGAATTCAAACAGTGTTTTACATAGAAGAAAGTACAAGAAAGTGAGAAAACATCTATAAAGGACAAACACAATGAAGAGAAGAACACAGTTAAAACTTAACACTGCTACAGCTAGACAAGGAAGTAATGGCTGCCATATTTCATCCTGGAGGGATTGAGAGGCACCTATTATCTCTCTGACCAGGGGAAGCAGTTTTAACTTATGTTTCTCTATTACTTGTAATTGTACTATTATTAGTATTTCAATCCATCCCTCTTTCCTGTACCTTTACTTTACATCCACCACGGTCTCAAATCTGTGGTCTATGTCAGCTTTTTATTCAAGCTATATATTTTCCACTACCGGCTTGCTAGGACTGTCGAAACTTCATGTATCTAAAAACATAACTTAAGACTAGGACAGGCACAACATCCAGTCCCCAGCCGTCAATTCATCAACGTGAAAGGGTAGACCCATATTCCACTAATGATAAGTTTTTCAACCATGCCTGGAATAGAATCTGGGACCCTTAGCTTAGTAGACAGATACGCTACCAACTGAGCTAAGGTGTTGGATATTTAATGTACCATGTATAATGTATATTAATATGTAGCTCAAAAAGTAAAAAGAAGTTCAACTTGTGTTTCTAAAATATTTTAGCAAAATCTCTTAATGACCATCTATTTTTATAATGTACTGTTTATGGCTGCTAAGACTACCTTTCAAGTTCTCTGAAATATGATTGAAAACCTAACGATAATTTATTATGAATTTGTGAAGTGATGTTGCCTACAAAGGGTTGAGCTTTCTTGTGAAGCATTAACTATTTGGAGAGAAAGTTAATTCAAAATGTGTGCTTTATCCAAAATGCAGCAATCATCTGAGAAATGGGGATTGGGCAATAGTTTTTCAGCTATGGATCTTAAACAGTGCTTGTACTGACTAAAAACAAGCGCATCTATTGATGTTGATGTTATTGTGAAAAAACTTAAATTAATAATAGATATTGAAAAGTAGTTAATATATTATAAAATGAATAATTGCCTTGAAATATATGAAATGTGTGGAAACAATGTATATTAATGTAATGTCAGTGATAGAGAAGAAAGCTAATCTGAAAGGTTAGTTGGGTTAAGCTTTGATAGAAATAGATAACTTATCTTTCCATTCACACTCCCAACTTCTTTTATAATATAAAATATTATTCATGCTCTTATAACTTTATCAGAATGTAAAGCTTTAGATTATATTTAAAAATGCCAGGTCTCCCCCGTGGTTCGGATCCCACGTTAAACTGCAGGCCCTCCATTTCATCTCACAATCACCCTACCATTACACATTAACATAAGTGCATATAACCCGAACAGGTAGTAATAATAATAATAATAATAATAATATACTCAAATTTGTAAGGTCCAATTAATAACCCGAACAGGTAGTAATAATAATAATATTATATTCAAATTTGTAAGGTCCAATTAAAGTGGGTCATATATATATATATATTCCTCATTCTTTTTCTGATGGTATAAAGTTGTTTAGAGAGGAAATTGCAGTTTAGATTATTTCATTAGTTATGTTATTATTTTTAATCCTGTTTTTAATTAATGTCCATAATTAATAGTTTCATTATTTGCTATGGTCATGTAATGAGGATTGAAAAATAAATAATATCAAAGATGATAATGGAGATGAAGTATTTAGGAAAAAGATCGCAAGGGAGATCAAGAGATGGGAGGAGCAATCAACAAAGTGTGCAAGTGAGAGGAGGAAAATGGAGGGAGGAATTTTACTAAACTGGCTGGCCACAAGCTGGTAATGATTGTTAATGTTGTCTATTGTTATTATTATATTTTATATCCAACCTAGTTTGTTATTGATATCAAAACATCTAGGAAATAGTTTTACAATCTGTTTAAGTTTGGATAGGAAAGGATTCATTTTTGTCCAAAATACATCAAACATTTCTTTGGTAGATTCGTTTGGATTGATTGATTTTCTACACATAGTAAGCTTAACAGTTTTAGAATATTTGTCACAAGTGTCGCAGAATTTGATCTGAACCTTGTCTCTTCATTTAAAAAGTGTCTGGTCAAGTGTCACTGTGACTATTAGAAATATTCAAGAACTGTCGAGATTACTATAGGCCTACATATTTTATAATAAAATAAATGGATGAAACTAAAGAAAAAGGAAAAATAAACTACTAAGAGTAAATTTAATGAAGAAAGCCCACCTAGGAAAGAGGAAAATGTGGGAAGAGTCCAATGCACAAAGGTGACATCTTCTTCCTTTCTTCTGTCTTCTATAGTAGAAGTAGTCACACACACATTTTAACACACATATCATAATATTTCAGCATTGTTGTCTTTATCAAACACAAAGAAGAAGAAAGTACATAGTCTTCTTTGTGTTTGATAAAGACAACAATGCTGAAATATTATGATATGTGTGTTAAAATGTGTGTGTGACTACTTCTACTATAGAAGACAGAAGAAAGGAAGAAGATGTCACCTTTGTGCATTGGACTCTTCCCACATTTTCCTCTTTCCTAGGCGAGCTTTCTTCATTAAATTTACTCTTAGTAGTTTATTTTTCCTTTTTCTTTAGTTTTATCTCATGTTAGACAGCGAGATCAGGGTTTGAATCCTGGTTTTCCTAAATGGTTTCCCACTTTCTTTCCATGCAGATGCAGGTAGAGTACCTCTAAAATGCCTCCTTTCTCATCCCTACTTCATTAGAGTAATTATCATTCATTTATATAACCTGATCAGAGTAAAACACTGTGATAGAAAAAAGTTTTAAATGTGACCCATAAGTCAAAGGGGGGTTCAATGGATTTGATTTTTTTAAATTTTAATGCTCTATAAGCCATTTTGATTTACCCTCAATTAAAAATATTAAAATTTAAACCCGTTAGAAGTTTTTAGAGTGATCTTCACCTAGAAGATTTATGAAATAACTCATTTGAATCACCACAGTTCTCAAAGTTTCTTCAAACACTTAACTGAAAGAGAATCGTTAAAATACAGAGAGAATGAGCATTTAAAAGTTTTAATGAGAAACACTATTGTCGACAGGTGGCGTACAGAATATGATGCAAAGCAACCATTTTCAGGATGTCTTATCACATTTTGAATTGATATCGAGTCACTTGACAGCTGACTGGTTGTTGGTCAAAATAAGGAGCTTGTGAAACTGCCAATCCCTTTTTATAGTTTTGAAATAGATAAAATAATTTTAAACAAACCTTAGAGAGTTGTAGTTAGTTTGTTTTAACATTTAGTTTGATGCAAAGTCAAAGTCTTTTTGCTCTCCAATCAGGAATAAATATTTTACTGTAGGTGTTTATAGTTTGCTAGAATCACAAGATAATAAATTTGCCAACCATCTTTTCATGAAATCAAATCAATAAATACTGGTAGCAAAGTCTAAATAAATCACTCCATTATTTAACTTAGTACAAATATGACACTAAATGTCAGTATATTTTCTGGATCATTGCTTTTTAGTGAATAATTTTTTTAAATTATAGTAAAGTTTTGTGTAAATATTAAGTTTGTTAAGTATGGCACCAAATCACATTTTTTAATTGTGTAACAATATATTTTTTAAACATTTTGTTTTAATAAGGAGAAGTTGATAAATAAATATTAACTCTAATCTTTCCTATACTCATAAAAGCCTTAGGTCTGCTAGACATTAACGTGTATTTTGGATTTAGCATGAATTTTTGAGAATTTCATGCCCAAAAGAACACCAACTAAAACAATCAAGTCTAACCCAATTCATTTTACAAAATAGTCACAACCAATTAGTTATTAATAGCTTTGTCTGGGATTAAGCCTGATCATTTTTTAATTTTATTTTGTTCTTGTATGATAAATAATTATCTGGTTAGATTCAAATTTTTAAATTATGCTTTTATATTAAATTATAAACAAAAGTTCGAACCTACTTTTCATTTGAAAACTATAATATTTATTAAATTTCCTCATTTCCTAATCTACTCTAAAGAAATTTTAAAATTGACTCAGAAGTTAATTTTTTAAGCTACTCAAATTTGGCCATAACTAGAAATTTTCTTTTTATGATTTAAAAAATTAATAGTTTTCGGAATGTAATTAGTTTCATTTTCTTTCCTTTGATAAATACGTAAAATCTAAAACAAATATAAATATTTTATTTTTTAGCTGTGAGTTTAAATTACTACCATATGTTAAAGGTTGTTTAAAAAAAATAGTTTAAAGAGGATCAAACCATAATAAATACTATTTTATTTGTAAAAATAATTAGGCACTATGGGTGTACGAAGCTTTAAAACTTCGACTTGGCTTTGGAACAAATACCAGCTTTGACTAGGATTAAAAAAAAAGTTTGGCTTCAACAATTACAAAGCTTCACCAATGAAAATAGTGACAACTTAAAATACTCCATGTATGGTCAATTATTGCCATTCTAATGTTATACATACTTCAAATCAATACCAATATGACAAAAATCTGAGGTGATTCAATAGTAAGTTGTGATAGTTTAATAAGTTGTATAGTGGTGCCTCACTCAGCTGAAGGTTAAGTTTGTTTGTTAGTTGGCGTTACCGTGTAAGATACTTTAGTGTTTGTTCCAACATGGATTTATGTATAACCTTCATGTATAATTTATTCATAGTTTGTACTTTATGTACATGAGACGTCTTGAAATTGATGATTATGTTTGTAACCAATAAATAGTTTTATGAAAATTAATAGGTAATATGATAAAACAAGAATAAAACGAAATATTACCGACACTTGTGCGATAAACCATTTCCAGGTAAATTTAATATATAAAGTTATATAAATAACTTAAATATACTATTTTTCAACCATAAAACAACTAATGAAAAATATTCAAAATTCGATTCGGCTTCAAGAATATTTCATGTATTCGATTAGAGAATTAAAAAAGTGGATTTTGCACACCCTTACCAGCCACAAATAATTTTCAGTTAGAAGTGTGAAATGGGGTATGTTGGGGAGAAGATAAATGGAAATGGGTGCTGTGAATGGAGAGGAAGGAGTTCTTCACAGTGGTACTTTGACCATTTCAATCATACAAGTGAATTATATATATATTTTTGTAATCAATGTTTCTCACCTTCATTTAATTGTGTGTTTATATTCAGTCTTTCACTGTAAATGTTTTAAAGCACTTTGTATGCAAGGTTGATAGAGTACCTGCAAACTACACACAGTAAATATTTTGATGATTCAAAATTAGTCTCTTTCACTGATTAGGGTTAGTGAATAACAATTTTAAATTTTTAACATTTACTAAGATTTTAGATATTTATAAATATAGGCCTAAGTTTTAGATTTTCTTCACACAACATATTTATTTTATGAGTTTCACAATGTTTACATTACCAAAAACAAATTTCTTTAAAAATGATTTGATTCTTAAATTATTCATACCAGTTTCTCCCTTTTATTCATCACCACTCTTCATATCAAAATAATGAGAACATCTTTAATTGAATAATCAATGTGGAATAATGACACATTTTAAAATGATGGTGGTGTGATAGAGAGAAAATCATAAACCAGAGTTTGTTTCAGAGTTGGCTGGTTGTTTCAGCAACGTAAATGATTTCAAATGCTTGATTAACAGCTGCAATTATTATGATGATTATCATTATTGTTAATATTTTATTGAACTATACATTAACTAAACTGAGAAGTGAATACAAATTTCACTAATAATACAAAAATGTAAAGGTCCTCTCACTTGGAATCTAAAATTTGGCACCATTGCAGGTATGTAAATTGTGAAATGAAACAGCACAAATAACTATGGTAGAACTGCTTGTATCCTATCTTAATCTTGTAAAAATAATGTTTATATTAAAAAGTTCAAAATAGAGACTATTAATTTGTTTGAATTTGATATAATTTAGCCAAATAACCAGGTGCGTGTATTCCTACATTTTTCACTTTACATGTTAAACAGTGTCATTTAAGCTCACAGTAAGTTATGTTACTGATACGGCATAGAACAAGTATACTTACACACTTAGAAATTATTCAAAAAAAACTTGCTTTGACAAGTTGTTGAGTTGTGAAAGATTTAAACAAGTTCTTTGTACACATTTTGGTAGGTATTAGAAACCTAGCTTTCATATGCCTATCACGACAACCAAATCTTGATGTCAGAATAAATGAATACACTTTCAAAATTCAATTTAAGAGTAAAGTGTCTTCTCCACCCATTCTTCCAAAGTAAAAGTTGCGCTGTTTGTGTTGTCTGGGTCTCTTTCACGGAAAATATCTGAAACATAACAATGGTTTATTAATCGTTTGTTTGAACTGCATGTTTCAGTTAATCTCAAACATTTTCAAATGTAACTCAAGTTTTTTCTGTGTTTCTTGATGTTATAAAGAAATATTTTCAAAAATTCAAGATCATGTGTGATTGTGAAAGTGTGAAGATAGCATTAAGAAATTAAGATTTATTGTTTTTACCAAGATGTAGCCAAATTATCTTTTCCAAAGTTGGCTTTCTTCCTTAAGAATTATTCATGATTATTTAAAACACACAGGAAAAAAACTACACTTCATTAAAAAGTTGCAAAATATTATTAGAAAACTTTTGTTTATAGTTACATTTCTTGTGAGCCTCATATACCCTATAATCACACTGAATGGTAGCAACAGTATTTCCTTTAATTTATAATACAGTACTGTAACTCCTCCCGCCCCCCCCCCCCCCCCCCCCCCC
>CABFVX010004867.1:27632-39251 GCA_902151425.1 Timema shepardi
TCTTATAAACCAGTGTTTATCTAAGTGTGCTCCTCAAAGCCCCAGGGCTCCTCAAGACCCCTTCAAGGGCTCCTTGAGACTTTGTGGGAATGGATTTTTGAAATAAACTTCAACCGAAACAAAGTATTGCAACATAGTGATTGGAGAAGAAGATTCCAGCTGTCTTCAATAAGGCCAGATATATTAACGAGCTTTTCAATAATGCTAAGCAATGTCACTATTCTCACTAAAAAAAGTTTCAGGAAAAATAAAACATATGTTATGTTTAACAAATAATGGTTTTATTTATCTATCAACTAATTTATAGCTCTGATTGCCAAACCCTTCCTTCACCTCTGCGAAGACATGTACTAATCACAACTTGTGAATGTGTGGAATACCAGGCCTCCACCGTGGTTCGAATCCCACGTTAAACTGTAAGTCCTCCATTTCATCTCACAATCACCCTACATTACACATTAGCATAAGCGTGTACAAACCAAATGGATAATAAGACGCAGTGCTAATGCTAATAATAATAATAATAATAATAATTATTATTATTATGTTATTATTATTTATAGCTAAAATTAAATTAATTAATAAGTATATATTTACAAAATTTCTCAAAGTATTAAATTCTAATGTGGTAACATCAATAGATAGAACCCACTCTAAACAAAATATCTTTGGACTCTGCAATTATTATTTTTTAGATCTTTTTTGGAAGGGGTATAAATAAAGGGTGCCCGAGTTTAAAAGGTCTGAGATCCGCTGTTATACACAATATCAGTAGAACAAATTTTGCCAAAACTTGCAAAGTGGTTGTTTATATTTGCTATATTTTCCAGATCACCATAAGAGTAAAATAATACAAATTATATGATTACAATGTATTAAAGTATTTTAAAATTGATAAACGTATCTTAAAGTTGGTCAATAATTAAAAAAAGAAAAGTACTTAATTAATTTTAACAAAACATGGCATACACAGACCTTTCTTGAATAAAATTTTCTAAATAATTGTATGTGTTTACTGTATTAGGATTGGTTTTCTGAGTAAAAGATTATTCTTCATAATATATAGTACCAGACTTATTCTATGGTGAGTTGTGTCACTGGTTGCTTACATAACTAGTGGTGTTCATGCAGCTCAAACTTGGGATTATTGATGTTTTATTCACTTTAGGGCCGGTCTTATGACTACCGGATAAATATTGCTATTGGGAGGTTAAAGTTATCTACCAGATATCAGCCACTTTAAAGTTTTACGCGTGTTATGAACAGAATTTATCCACCAGATATCTATCTGTACGATAAATAAATTTTTACTCAGAACACGCAAGGTTGGTACTATTTTTACTGGTGCACGCATGCGTATAAACTCTGCTGCTACCGCTACAGCCTAGCGAGTGGTGAAAACACTCAACATTTTTTAAATAATGGCAGCTAAACGAGTGAGAGAAAACAGATGGCGTCACGTGGGTGCAGAAGCTAAGATGTCTTGCGAGTATTTATTTCAGTGTCTGCAAAAATGTGGGCAGTAGTTGGGTACAGTGTCTGCAAAAATGTGGGCAGTAGTTGGGTACAGCGTCTACAAAATTTTATTTATTATACTCACATTTTGATAATTTGTTCTTATATAAATGTAACTCTACAAATAGCTTGTCATTTTATATAAAAGTGAATTAAATGCTCTAACTTTATATAATTAGAGCCCAGACCTGTGCTTACTAAACATGTGAACCAAGATTTTAACCTAAAAACAGATTCTGATAGGTGAAACCTCATTAAAAACAACGCGTTACTATGGCAACAACCATTTTAACTTCCAGATAAAGGTTATCGGGTACTTAGACCTCCCGATAAAAATGTGATGAATAAATACATTTTATCTGGCCGTCATAAGATACACTTTTAATTTATCTACCAGATTAATATTTATCCAAGAGTTATAAGACCGGCCCTTAATGAAGTATTTATATGCACTTTCTGAACCCACAGATATCAGCACATAGCTTGCATAGGCTACTTAACATCTGTATGAAATAAAGTGCATTGAGCAAAACATTAAGTAATAAATAAAAAATGATAGAATAGTAGAAAAACAATAGAGCACAAATATAAGTAAAAACACTAAAAAAGCCTTGTGGTTGAATGAAGGTTGTGTAATTTTCAGTTTTAAATTTAGGGGGTTTACCAGAAAATTGAAAATGACACAACCTTCATTCAACCACAAGCCTCTCAACCCTGTAATAAAACAGCTTGCAAAACCTGCCAAATACATCATCCAGCAGCCACTTTCTCTAGCAACATCATCAACTCCATCTATACCATCAAGGACAGTCACACATGAGAGTCCGGTAACCTAGTTTATCAACTAGAATGCCAATAATGTACAGCACAATATGTTGGCCTTACCAATGACACTCTCAGTAAACATATGAATGGACACCGCCATGAAAATAAAATCTAGAATCCAGGAAAATCAGTTTCAGCACACGCCTCCACTCATAACCTCAAGTTTGACAACTGCTACGCTGTCAAGGTGTTAAAATCATTTAACAAGACACAATGTAATATGTCTCAGTTAAGAAGATGGGTACTGGCACATCAATGGATCACAAAGTCTAAAAAACCGCCCAACATAAATATTCATTAATTTCAACCCAGAGGCTACACTAGCACCACTTACCATCCACAGACTAATAGACAAACCTGCAGAGAAATTTAACTCCACCAGAAAAGTTTTCATCCCTACCAATAAAGTTGGCTGAAGACAACATACTGTTTACTCTAACTACTACTACTTGCTGAGGAAGATGCTATAATAGAATTGAAATATTAAAGTATGTGTAAATATGTGTTAGTGTTTTTACTTTTATTTGTGCTCTATTGTTTTCCTATTATTCTACCATTTTATTTATTACAAACTACTTAACCTTTGGGGATAAAATGTCTAATAATACACACCTGTCCCTGGTGTCAAGCTTTTGCTATTTAGATATTAAGACAAAACAATATAAAAATATCCTTAATAATACCATCCAGAATTAAACTAGGGTCTTTAGACTCAATGTAGATCACTTTAGCAATAGACATAAAGACCAGCCATGCACTACTGTGTGTAGATTAGCTTTATGCTTGCGAATTCGTGTCGCAAACACAACATCAGTTTCTTCAACCGTTTTCATGACTTATAGCAATGAGAGTGAAATCTATAAATATGAACAGTGAGAGACAAGATCACCATAGCATCAGTTTGAAAATTTGGCAGAAAAAACCATCAGCAGTGCAAATTCCAAATGGTTTGTGTGCTCAAATCTAAAGTCGTGTACAGTGTTTCTTCTGGAATAGAGCTAAAACATTGTGTAGAAAATGCTAAAGAACTCACACAATGATCTAAGAATAACACAATCGCCGTGGTCACTCTAACTGCTGTGACGAAAATTACACTTATCACCCTATTCTAGAGATGTACAACGTCAAAAGATACTATTGACAAACTGGAATCAGTGTACCAACAAAAATCTGAATTCAGTAAAATGCTGATTCTCGATTGTTTTGATCAGTTGAAAATGAATCCTAATGATTCGGTGGCACAGCAAATGGCTAAAGTCAAGAATATCCCATGAAAGTTAAAAGAAACTAGAGAAACTTTGAGGGATAACGCCATTTTTACTAAAATTCTTGACACTCTGCTGATGAAATATTGGAATTTTCCATGAAGTAAGGTAGACAAGCGCTGCCTAATCTCACAGCACAGTTACTTGATGAAGAAGCAAACCTAACCTTAAATGAAGAAGAGGAAAGCACATTTATCCCCTCTTCAAATCAAAATAGTGGCTTCTTTCAATCTTCTAGGATAAATTAAAAGAAACCCAAGCAGAACAAGAATGTACGTGCAAAGTAGTTCACTGTAAATGCTGCAAGAAAGGACATTTTGCTTGTACTTGCCACAGCTCTAAGAAAAATAGTGATCAAACTTCAAAGCAAGGCATTCCATTCTCATTCAATGTGGAGTGTCAAAATACTTTGTTAGAAACAAATGTAGAGAGATGAGCAATGGATAATGGAGTGTCTGCTCACACAACTCATCGGTGGGATTTTTTTTTTTAGAACTTTCAAAGAAATAAAGAAATATATGGATGTTGCACTCGCTAATTAACAGGAATTACCAATTAAGAATATTTTGCACATGCCACAGTTAAGAACTATTTTCTGAAGGAGTCCTAAGAAAGAAGAGAATGAAAGTAATGAAATAAAAAGAATATTCTGAAGTGTAGGACGAAGGAAAATTAGTGGCGTGAGCAATTCGTGAATAGAATAATCTATATTAAAGGTTATTTCGTATAACTGTTGCTCCAGAAGCAAATGTGATTTCACGTTGTGTTCTGAAGTTATGGCCTGAACCCTTTGGCCATGTGTATGTAAAATCTATGTTGTACGGTCACAATAAATCTTGTTGAAGATGTGAATGTGTCTGATATGAAATACATTTTCTGTGAACATTACCATGGTAAGCAACATAAACTGTCATTTTCCTCAAATGAATGTAGAAAGATTGTACCAGGTGAGTTTTTTCATAATGACCAATGTGGTCCTGTGTCGACTCCATCAGTTTGTGGAGCAAAATACTTTGTTGTCTTGTATTAATATGGGCACTGAATTAGTGGAAGCATTGAGAATAATGTTCGTGCCTCTTAGACTATTATTGCTCTGACCTGGCTTTATAGTGCCTGTGCACAGTGTTTTTGTGCGCCACTTTGGTTCACCTCAGTTCACACCTTCTGCCTTTGTTTTAACCACACTTCTTGTTAAATGTTCGGCAAAACTATTTATCTAAACCAAACTCATATTTATTCAATATTAATTAGTTATTTGATTAAAGAAATTATGACAGAGTAAATGATTAACTAATCTAAATGAAGCAAGCAAACCACTGACCAATGAGTCCCTTGAGCCGGACGGCACACATCATGAAGTCATCAAACGTTATCATGCCATCCTTGCTACTGTATCGGTGTGCCAAGATGTTGAGGATGTTGTTGTTGAGACGGTATCCTGCAGAGTTGAGGGCATGACGAAGTTCAAAAGCGCTAAGGTACCCAGAACCATCCTTGTCGTAAATTTTAAACACGGTCTGCAAAAAGAGCATTTGTCTGTATATTTTACTGGAGTAATGTGCTGTGGAGTGTATTGTGGAGGGATGTGCCGAGGAAGTGTAAAGGAGTGATCTACAAGACATACCATGTACCAATATTGGCATATGCAGTGGAAAAGTGGTTAATGAAGGAGCAGGATGGAAGCAGAATGCAAGCATGTGAAATGAAATTTATGAGAAGTACTTTAGGACAAGAATCGATAAGATGAGAAGGCATGACTAATGTGATACAGTCATGTGATCAGAAGAGAACCGAGGAGATGTTGGATATTGAAGTGGGGGGGTAGGGGGCGAAGAGGTGGCTGAAGGGAGTCCAGAGGAGAAGATTAGCTCATGGTGGCGAAGGAGAGGCGGTGGAGAGGCTTATGTCAAACAAAGCCAGTTAGTGACTGTAAACTAACTACTCACCATGATGGGTGTATATGCTTACTTGTTCATATAATAAACAATAACATGAAACTTAAAATAAATATTAATAGTGCATTCATAAAAAAAAAAGTGTTTTAACAGTAATTACATATGTTTTACTAAACGCTGAATTGTATTATCAATTACATTTAAACACAATAATACAAAATTTAACTTTTTTTTATAATCAGTATCTGAGATGTGATACACACAAATGAAAATAAACGGTGCCAAAAAGATTGCAGAAACTCTCTCACAGCTTCAAGTTATATAAGTACTTGTATACAATATCCTTATTTTCTTAGCTTATATATTCTGGAGAATCAATACTATTTTGGAAGGTATCTGACCTATGAAGCAATTAGTTTGAATACTACATTGAATAAATGAGTCAACTTAAATCTAACTGGTATAATCCAGTTTTTAAATCAAAAGCAATTTTTTTTAAACTGTTTTTAGTTGGCTTAATAAAGTAGTAAAATATGTTATGGTGAAGGACCCTAGTTTTCATTATAAGAATATGGTAGAGTTCAACTCTACTTTCCCCTCAATACTTTCATCGCATGTTGGGTCACCCTTCCATTAGAAAAATGTTCCTGCAAGCCAGCAATGCATGACAACAATGTTCCTGCAAGCCAGCAATGCATGACAACAATGTTCCTGCAAGCCAGTAATGCATGACCCCCCAGTGAAAGGAAGAGACTGAAAAAGTTAAAAACAAACTTAAAAGCATATTCCAGTAGCTCAGATTTTCAGCTACTCCCACTTTATGATATATTCTCTCTGAAAATTTAAATTACTTTAAATGATACATAATCGTCCTTACCTTCCAGTGCCGTATGTCCACCCAAAGTGCCTTAAACTCTTCAAATCCAAGTTTGCCAGATCGGTCAACGTCCATCATGGCAATCATGCTGCGGCATACATCCTTCGAGAAACCGTCATTCTTTACCTCTGTGAAGTCAGGAAACATATTATGGTCAATGAATAAACAACCAAATAGTTTCTTAACCACAAAAAATAAGAAATAAAATGTGTGTTGAATTTTAAACTTTAATAATTTGTAATATATATTTGGAAGAAGGTACAGGAAAGGTGGATAGAAAACGTTTAAAAAGGAAATGAATACAATAGGGCTTTCACAATGAAAAGAAGAACACAGTTCACATTTTACATTGCTGTCACTGGACAAAGAGATATCAGCTGCTTCTTTAAGAAAATAGATTGTCACATGTTCCTAACTAAGGGTCCTATCATCCTTTATCAATTTCCTTTTTCTCCCTTTTGTTTATTTTTGGTTTCCTCTTCTGGGAAGTTGTGCTGTGCATTTCACACTCCTCTCTGATGAGTTCCGATAGAATGAAACCTAGGTCGGTGGATTGGGCGGTGACATTCGCTTTTCTTAAAGAGGCACCCAAAACCTCTTTGTCCAGTGGCAGCAATGTAAAGTGTGAACTGTGCTGTTCTTTCAATTGTGAAAGCCATACTGTGTTTGTTCCCTTTTTATGTTTTCTATCCACCTTTCCTATACCTTCTTCCATATATATATATATCAAATTATGTCAAAAAGCGAAAAGAGGTTTTCCTTACAGAAAAACTTAAATAATTGTTATTTAATAAGTTTTTATAACCAAACATCATGATTACACATACTACCTAATTATTATCTATTATATGGAAATCTTTTTAGCATGCTGTGATTTACTTGAGGTATTGCTACAAATATTTTAATTCCTTAATTTAAGCTAATAAATACAATAGAATATACCACAAAAATACTATTAAAATTAAGATACCTGTGCAGCCCTATCATTGTTTATTACTGTGGAAAAGTAAAGCTATCAAAATAGCTTCACTTTAATAAGATTGAGTGAGCATACATTTAATTAACATTACAACAATGCACAGTTTTAAAGCCAAAAATTGACATTCTGTTAATAGTTAGAGTTAATGTTCAAGCAAATGCCAGGCAATGAGTATTTTCTTTGGAGCAACATTTACAGAAGTTACCAATACAGATTCTTCAATAAACTTCATCAAACATTATTGAAAGTTTCCAATAGAAAGCATTACTAAAATCTTGGATAAGTTCATAGAATAATTATTTAATGCTTTAACTAAGGGTATGTGTGTATGGTAACATAGTTTTCTAGTCAATAATTCCACAAATTTTTAAGCACAACAAACATGTTAAATATATTATTGAATGAGGCATATAAATTATTGATACAATTGTATCTCTACGCTTAGAACAATTCTTATAACTTTATAATATCACATTCGCTTTATTTTTTTCTCTCTCTTAGCAAACAAGATAATTTGTGAGCAGTCTATTCTGGCATTCGTTTTAAGTTTCTGTAAAGGTAAAAATAAATGTGAAACAATCTTTTCTAGATGTTGGGAATATTTCTATATATTATGTAAACATTTAATGATTTTGAGTATTGTGAAAATTATATGACTAGTTATTGCATCAAATAGTAGGTTTTGTAACAAACACACACACAAGTTATCACTTCAACTATGCAGGAAAAACTGAATTGTGTGAAATCACAGTTTTCTGAAGACCAGACGACTGTATTGCTGTTTGCAGTCTGATGGTCTTGCGTTGTAATAAAGCTGCATGCAAAAATAAACCTTTTAAGACTACCTTAAAGAACCCAGCAGCATATGGCATCTCAAGATGAAACTAAGAATAACTGTAAAACTGTATCAAATATAACAGGCCTTTAATTATCTTGTCTTTTTATAATTTGTCAGCATAAAACTTAAAATCAATGCTTCGCAGACATTATAACCGTTTCTCGTGCATTTATTTGATCATCTATGGATTCACCCTAAATACCTATCAAATAAGTTCACCCTTATGATGAGTCCAGGATCCAGCCCTAGAAAAAAATAGGGTGGTAAAATATTTAAATTATGCTATATCTCAATTCTATGAAAGAATTGCTCTAAATAGTAATGGCATGTGCTGAGTTGACATCACATCTTTCTGGTGAGGTCACTCACATATCTGGTTCCTTGCTATTTTCCCAAAAGTGTGAATTGTGTGTGGAAGGATAAACATCTTGAAAGAAATAGTCCTGGTCTGTTGACTAACACAAGTATTGGTGATTTGAGTATGGGTGGCTAGAGGGTACAAGGGTGTGACTTTGGAGTACTACAGTAAAGGTAACAAGTTCCACATCCTCAAACAACATTTCTTGGTTTGTCAGAATGAGGCAGGTTTCCCCCAACTAGCTCGCCCTGATTACAGACTACCTCAGTGCAATTCCACAACCCAATTATGTAGCATACATTCCTGACCAATCCTAGACTCGCTGGCCAAAGAGATTAAATGGGGAACCAGTTGGACATATCTTTCACAACGAAAGGAGAAACGTAGTTCACAACTTTCAATTCTGACAATGAGAAAATCGTTAAGACTTGTGGGAGTAATATTTTGAAAAGGGAATGAAAGAATTTGTTTAAATCCATAATTTTGCTAACATACAACCTTTTAGATAAATAAAATTTCTTTGTCGAATATTAGACTGCCAAACTGCGAGAAGCAAACAGATTTAATAAGATCTTGGAGAACAGCCAAGTTGAATGTTACTAATTGTTGGAGACACTGACTAAGATGCACGATCCAACCACTGCACCAATCACGAGAGGCGCTGCAGTAGCGCAAGCATCACGAGTTAGCCAATCACATAACTTTCCGTTACACAGTTCTTTTTCCGTCACCAAACCGACCGCGTCGTTTTGTGCTCACGCTAACCTTCTTTTCGTGTTAATTAGCCCACTAAGTGTATTTGTAGATTCTCTGTTCGTCTCGGACGTCAATTTTGTGTACTCGACATTAACCTTTGCTAACACTAATAAATGCAATGGTTGTACTCACTAAGAGATGTATCAGCTAGCCATATTTTTATAATTCTTTGACTATTTAAAATGACAGTTATGAGAGTTCAAATTTATTCCATACCTCCCCCAAGTCAATTTTTGAGTGGTTGCACTATATAACTTCCTAGGAAGTGGCTGTGGCCTTAGTAAAACTAGGCATAGCTACAATAGCCCCATGGCTTCTTTGGCGCTGACTGACTGCTCACAGCTGAATTCTGACAGTCAACATTTAGGTATATACCTACAATTTGACTGTCAGAAGTGACAGCTGCTAAACACATGTTTTTGCAGATCATATGGTTCGGCGTAGAGATACATAATTTGGTCTGATAACTTTTCAAAGCTTTTAGCTGTCAGCACCAAAGAAGCCATGGGGCTACTGTAGCTGCTTACCGGTAAAATAAGTATAGGCCTATATAAATCAAATATACAAAAGAAAGATATATAAAAATAACTATTTTAAATAATACTCTGGGACATATAATACTTAAAATAATGAAAATTGCTTTTATTCAATAAGTATTATCCAAGCTAAAGCTTAATATATTATCAATCAAATCAAAATATCAGCAAAAAGAGCCAAAAGCTTATTACATAATATTACATATATTACAGTTTATTTAGTTGTAACATTTTTCTAATATAACAAATTTGGAAGAATAAAAGTGTAAAATGTTATTAATAATTTTTTTATTAGCTATACAGTGAACAATGGCCTGAATTGTCTGGAAGATTAATTATTTTCACTTTTTTTTAAAGTAAAATTCCATGAATTTGAGATAAAAGTAATAAGTTACAATGATTGAAAAGGCTCTTTTGTTTCGTATTGAGAAAGTTAGTAGTTTTTTCAGATATTTTTTCAATAACTTCATGATTTTTCCCAATCCCGCCAACTTCCCTACATTTCCGAGGTTTTTCTTGTTTTTCAGGAACATAATTTGATTGTGAGTGTGCAATTCAGAACAGCTATTAAGTGAAATATTTATTCAATTAAAGTTTTTTAGTTTAGTATACTCGCATTCGCGTGGAGGGAAAGTGGAAAAACCAGCCTCAGTACACAGGACCGAGATTCAAACCTCGATTTCCCCGTCATCTGCAGTCTAATCTACTGCGAGAGTAGCACCTTAGACCATACAACCACCAAAGTGGATGAATTAAAGAAAGTTATTTCTAGCATTTGCAGATCTGATCAGATTTGAAGATCTTTTAAAATGTTAATTGCCGTTGGAAGATGAGTAATCTTCCTCAACATATTAATACTCAGCTTAAAATTGAAAATCTTATTATAAACCTGATAATAATATGTTAGTGTTTTGATGCTTAATTTTATTATTTTATGTACAAAATAGATTGGACAATGCATATTATAGGATGTCTTAGATTATGAATCCTGATTTGTGGTAAATATATTCTATTTTTTATCTAAATGCTAATAAATTAACACAAATTTAATTGTAAAATAGGCTATGAATAAAAAAACATTATTCTTCAACTTTAAATATTTGCCCGCGGTATTTACAATATGGCTGTTATAAGAGTCAGTTAAAATACATCTTCCGCTAAGGGAAGTAAATTGCTTGGCCTGAGGGAACTTTTAATTCTGCAATATCAGATACTATCGAATTTAAAAAAATAATTTTGATATTGTTAATTTACTTTTAAATCAACAAAATTAATCAAAATTCACACTTAAAAAAAGGTCAACTAGATAATTTTACAAAAATATTATGAAGTCAAAAATGCTAATATGAACTTTAAACATAGATCATATCTATCATAGAACACGTGAGAAGATGTAAATGTAGCCATATAGGGAAATATTTGTTATAAAAGTAAAAGGTTTAGCATCAGAATTTTAATAGTTTTAGAATTTGCAAACAATATTAACGATAATCTATATATTTAGTTTAGAGCAAAATAATAAGCAGTTATGAATGTATTTGCTATCAGCAGTTCAACACAAATTCAAATGTGTAAAAATACACATCAGTTTACAAAAATATAGTTTTTCTTCTTCTGAGAAATGGCTACCAGAGGTCTGCATGTTTATTTCATCACGATTATATTTGTGGCTTATATACAATGACAAAGCAATAGAAAGCAAGGTAGGTCCAACAACCATCACCAATCAAAACCAAAGCTGTATGTAACAAAGCAAAAAAAAAAAAAAAAAAAAA
>CABFVX010004867.1:39353-58561 GCA_902151425.1 Timema shepardi
AAAAAAAAAAAAAAAAAAAAAAAAACCAGAACCATACGAGTGACACAATCAGGTGATAATATTTAGTCTAAAAGGAACATTTAGGAAATCTATGGTGAATAGGACCAATTAATTTAAAATTATTGCATATATAACTATCAAAAGAATTATCTATACATAGTTTTAAAACATGGAAGACAAGTGCAAGTGATCATTTTCACTTCCAAACCAATTAACAAATCAAAAAACTAAAAAGAATATCTTCAAAGTCAAATTTTTTAAATTAAAGGCTAATCTTTACAAATTATTATTAAATGTATTGTAAGATATTATATATTTCTAAACAACTTTATTAATAATGTGTTTCCAATCTTGTCGAAATTATGGTTCAAATCTAATTATGATTTAACAAATAACCCTTTCTATTAATTAGATCTGCTAAATAATGATTTTTTTTAACCGACAAAATATTAATAATCAAAACCGAATGTCCAAATCAACTTAGAAGAATATTTAAAGAAAAATATGATTTGTAATAATAGTCCAGTTATCACCAAATATTAATATAGGTATATTTGAGTTTGTACTTACCAAACTTCCAATAAGATAACAGAACAGTATTGTTATTCGGCTGGCTAGGGAAAAGTCTCGATGCTAGATGGTGTGGTGGGGTGTGGAAAGGAAACCGGGGATGTACAAGGATCGAGGGTTGTTAAGTATCAACCATTCCCATAATAGTGCAAGACAATCAGAAACTTAGAACCAGTGTTTATTGTATCTACAAGTTGCAAAGAAAACCTTTTCATAATGAGAAATAAGGGGAAAATATTTTAAATTAGAATTATTATATATAAACAAAACAATTACACTAATATACAAATTAAAATTAATGAAACGTAATTTTTAGCCATGATATTTTCCCCAAATTTACTGTTCTGGTAAACTGTAAAAAATCAAAACAATGGTTTGGAAAAAAATTAAAATTCTGCAGCTTCGCCTATTTAAAACTTTCCAATGCATTATGAGAAGGTTGGCATAAGTGAAACTAGACTAAAATAATCCTGGTCCGAAGCAACTAAAGTGGAAAAGTGGTTGTTTTGAAACCAAAGGGGCTCGCTTACCGAAGGCTTGTCCTAGTGGGGTGTCTCGACACACCACACCACACACAAGAGCAAGGAGCGTGGTGACGATAGAGTCCTGTGATTGAGAACTAGCCCTAGGCAGCTCTAATGACAAAAAGGAATGCAATCAGCTCATAAACAGGAACACCAAAACACACCACACACACAGATATGTCACAAATCACAACACAAGTTAAAAGAAAGGGTATCACACAGACATTAAAAAGACTTGGGACAGTAATATAATGCATCATGGGATATAGCATCAAGATATAGATGGGTGTTCAGGAAGGTTTGATTTTAGAAAATTTAATCATAATTATTTTTTAGATAACAAAAATCAGATTAATCAAATAAATGCAGAGATATAAGTACTAATGTTTTGAGAATGTACAAGTGTGAAACTATTGCAGTAGTTTATTTAGCGTCTTACTACCCGTTCGGGCTATATGCGTGATTACTAATTACGCTAATGGGTTAGGAATTGTGGTGGAAGGTGAGCGGAGAACCATTTTAGGAACAGCTATCCCCAGTTTACCCGACTGAGATTCGAACCTCAATCTTCTTGTCCTCGGCAATCTAGCTCAATACGAAATTAGCGCATTAGCTAACTACGCCAGTTACATGGGTGTTTGGTGAATCTTTGCAAGAAAGAGGAAACCTGCTTGTTTGGTGCATAGGGGTTCTCTATCTAGAAGCTATTTAGAGATGTTTTCATATTTAATTTTTTTTTTACAAACAATTTACAATATACTTCTACACCAAATTCAAACAAATATATTTCATATAAAATTTTTACCTATCAGTTAAGCGCAGTAATTTTAGCTTTGAATTTGGTTAGGTATGATTAATATTACATATTCATCAATCAAAATGTGGGATAGTATAATATACCCTCCTTTTCCTGTGACAAACAAAACTGATTGTTTTTAAAATAACCTATCACCATCATCAACATCTTCGCAAACATTTCCAACCCATGGCTGGGTCAGTTTAGTAAAATGTCTCCCTCTTCCTCTCTCCTTACACCATTCTTCTCCTCTCGCTTGCACACTTTGTTATATGCTCCTTTTATCTCTTCCCATGTCCATACCATCTCCAGCTTTACTTCCTATACTATCTCAATTACTCCCTGTACTCCCATTTTCCTCAGATAACTTCAGTCCTAATCTTGTTTCTCCTCGTACAGCTAACATGCTCCTCACAAACTTCACTCCCATATCCTTCACTCCACTTTCCTAATCCTTCTTACATTCAATGTTCATGTTTCTGCTGCATGTGTGACTATGGGTACAAAGTACGCTCTATCCAGCACTTCTTTACACTCCAAGGGAACTTCTTTTTTCCAAAGCCGGTATCTTACACATTTGTAGAACATCTGCCCATGCTGCCCTCTTCTCGATAGATCTTCTCTACTTATTTTATTTTTAAAACAAATGTATGGTTCAAATAAACAAACAAGAGAATTACAATTAAATATAGAGGCACCTTAAACAGTCTTTAAAGTGTACAGTATGTAAGTTATGTTACAAAATAACCATGATGCATTATATTATTATAAAAATAAAGCAAGCAAGAAAGGAGTGTGCAGCATGATATGTTGGTGTTCCTTAGACTAGCAAAAGCAATAATACAATACATTTTTATTTGATCAATTAGTTATTGTTTTAGAAAACAATTACTTAAAAACTATCACAAATTAATCTAAACTCTTTGTATAAGATATTATTCATACTACAAAACAAAGATTCAAACAACACATTAGGAGCTATAGAATTACTGCTGCATTTGACTTTTAGCTGAGCAATTATTTTAAATGTCACAATATAAAAATACTAAACTAAAGTATATATGAAACCTTAATCTAAGCTAAGAAAATGACAGCCTCAAAAATTAGTTACAGTATATAATATACAAATAATTAGAGGCCTAGTTTTAAATGTAAACATTAACACTTTATGGAAAAATTTTACTATGTAAGATTTCTACAAACCAAATATATGTGTTGTCTAAATCGATAATGTTATGTTAAGACAATGCAAAAAAAAAATTATTTAAATAATGGTGACTACTACAATCTACACGAGAATACTATTATCACATGCTAAAATTAAATAACACAAATATTTCTAAGAAAATTTAAGAGTGTTAGATATATTCAATCATAAATCATTATTTGTATAACACATTTTATCATAATAGCTGTCGTAGAAAAGTAATTTTAAGTTGGTAATTGAGGCTTTAAGAGACACTTTCTTACCATACAGAATATACGAGAAGACAACTTACAATCTAACTTGTTCTAACACAATATTTATAGTACCACTGTCAGCTCTAGTACCAAGATATTTACTAATTGGACAAACCTGTATATGAATACATAGTAAACACATTCATCAGCCCCAGCCAGAATCAAACCAAGGTGTCCTAAACTCATGTTGAATAAATCCTATTGTTTTCTTAAATAGTATAACAATAAGTACAGTTCTTTAGGTTAGATAACACAGTAAGGAAAATTGGCCCTTTATTTATTTATAATACAAAAATCAATAACAAAAAGACACACTTATAAATAATTCTTAGTGAATTGTTTGTTATTTATAATGTGATCAAGACATTTATAAAACTACTGGAAAAATTAATGTCAGAGATAATACATAAATGCTACTACATATAATAAAACTATAAACTTAAAACCAGGGGTGGGTCCCTTGCAACTCTTTAAGGATATATTAAATTTGGGGAGCCAAAAAAAAATTCAGATTTCCGATCTCAGAATAACTTCCGTTTCTTCTTCCACTTTTTAGAGCTATTATGATACTTACTAGTGAAGAAGAAGAATATAATTAGAGGACAAACCTAACAATGGGACTCCACGCCCTTAATTTATTTCTTATCATAAACAAAATCAAAATAATTGAAGAAAAAATACCAATGGTGGGAAACATTTCTTGCTCATTTTGTTTTCTAAGATTCAGATTTGAGAAAAGGTGTATTTGACCCATCTCTACTTCAAACAAAATGCTAACCTAAAGTCTAAGCTCCACACAAAAGCTGTTAAGTATGTCACCTACTTACATAACATTATACAATCTATGGTCTAACCTCCATACTATTGCGTTATCAGAGTCCAAGAGATTCAACTTATAGAGGGGATATTATTTTATTAAGAAATGTAACAAGGGTGAAAAGTTAGGTTCTACCACTTTATAAAACCCGTATGTAAATATAAACCTTTTATAAGTTTGTAGAACTCGACAAATCCTTGAGTGCAGTACTAAATAAATATTGATATTAATTTTATATATTAACACGACTACACCAAGAACAATGAAATAAAACTGTAATCAAGATTTCACTAGAAAAAATTATGCAAACAAATATTATTAAGAGAAAGAAATAATAATCTTTAGTTTTTTACTTTCTAATCAAACTTAGGAATTAGCAGCAATATGAACCATTCCTTACCATGCTGGCTTCGAAATGGGCTTAAACACAAACCTAGCTAGCAATTATAGATGGGAAGTGCCATTTAAATAAATTGGCTATATATTATTTTAGTACCACGCTTTACTACCCCTTTGGGTTACATGTGTATGCACTAATTAAGCTAATGTGTTAGGGATGAATGCTTTCAAACCTTGCCTGTTCAAAGAGGATGGTCCAGACCATCCCGTTATCTTACTAAATCGGCACCAAGTTTATCATTCTAACAACACTATCACTAGAGCACATTCTTAGAACGTAGCACTCACCTTTCCTCATCGCATAATCCAAAATATCTTTTAGTTCCAACCAGTCTACCTCCATGTCTTCACCGGCAATCTTCTTGAAGAACTCCTTGGCTTTCTCGCTCGTCTTTTCCTCCTCCGGTTCTGGTGCCTCTTTAACCTACAAACATCAACCAGCCAGTCATTAGCAGTCGGCATGGAGATCAACTTTAGTGGTGTCTAAGTTTTTTACCTCCATTAATGTTTCCAACCTGTGGTCAATGTTTTATTCAAGCCAAATGTTTTCCCCTACCGGCTTGTTATGACTGTCGTAGCTTCATATGTCTTATAATCTAACTTATGAATAGGATAAGTCCCTGACAGTTAATTTATCAATGTGAAAGGGTAAACCCATATTCCACCAATGATAAATTTTTCAGCCATGCCTAGAATCAAACCCGGGGCCCTTAGCTCAGTAGGCACACACACTACCGACTGAGCTAAGATGTCTGATTGATGTGCGAGTCTTGTTGCTTAGTTAGACTATCCTATATGAACTTACACCAAATGAACCAAAATTACATAAGCTTATTCAACACAAAAAAGCATCATTCACCTGAAGAAATAAATGGTACAACATTTTTTTTAAATCTGTAACTATTACACTGCCCTTAAATAATTTTTACTAAAAAATACAAAATAAATTGTGGTGAAAATCACATTATGCGCTATCTATATGTTAATTTTGAACAAAATTGTTAAAGCCATCTTTTAAAAATTTCAAATGTAATTCATCAATAAGTTACCCTTAAATAAAATGTTCGAAAAATAAGTATAGTGTTATTTACCTAGGAAAATGCTCCTCAACTATCAATTTGAGACAAACTTGTTTTAGCATTTTTTGAAAAATTCGGCATTAAAAAAGAAATATAAAAAAAATCAGTCTTCAGTATACTCGTCTTAATTTTAAGACTATAACCAAAATCATTATTTAGCCTTGATGTATGACCATATAACATCTAAAATTTTCAGTTTAAACTTAATACATTAAAGTGTCTTGACTGTAACCTCAGGTACAAACTGACAAAAATGAGGACAAATGAATTTTAAGGCATCTTTTTTTATATAGTTCTGACGCACATAGAAGCCAAGATTCATCATAACCCCGAGGTTTAAAATTCATCGATTATATTTCTTTCACCATAAGAGCAAGTAAACACGAAAACACACTATTTATATATATAAAAACAGTATTGTATCTGCTCACCTAAGACACTCATGTCGTAGATATACAAGTTGTTTATATTTGTATGTCCTAATTTTAGTTCTGTATAGGTTTTTATTATATCTAAAGGAACAGAGTCATGCAAGTGAGAGTGCTAAATTGCTGTGCAGTCATTCAATAGGAGATAAAATAAGCCATACATTGAGACAGTAGCCAAGTTTTCTACAAGGTAAGGAGGTACCATAGCAATGATAAAGTACAACACTCTAACTCAGTTGGTGGCATGTCTAACTACTGAACCAAGGAGCAAGGTTTGATTCCTGGCATGGCCGGGGAAAAAAATGGGTGAAGTGCAGGTTCCCCCTTTCACAGAAATAAATTAATGGGCGAGGGCTGTGTGTTGTGTCTGTTCTATATTTAGGTTAGTTTATAAGTTGTGTGATATAAACAGTCAGTTCAAAATGTGGACATTAAATACCGAAATATTTAAACACATATTTATATTAAAAAAATATAGCCGAGTAAGAATATTTATTATAACATATTGTTGAAACCAGTAGTGTTGGTTGTCTCATGGTTAAGAGGGTAGGGATGTATCCCCCTATTTGTAGTTGGTTTGGTTAGGTTAGGTTAGGTTAGGTTAGGTTAGGTTAGGTAAGGTAAGGTAGATGGCTAAGCGACAAATATTACTCTAATGAATTAAAGGAAATTAATTGTTCTTGTAGTAAAAATAATTTATCTTGTAGTCCTAGGTTGTGTATCTAAATGTTTTTCACTTTTCCACAAATTGTCGATACCAAATTTTTTTACATCCATTATTGTTTCAAGCCTGTGGCTTGCTAGGCTTGTCATAGCTTCATATGCCTTATAATCCAGCTTAAGGTTAGGACAGACACAACATCCATCTATACCCCGGCTGTTAATTCATCTCTGTGTAAGGGGAAACTCACATTTGACCAATGATAAATGTTTCGGCCATGTCGGGGATTGAACCCGGGACCCATAGCTCAGAAGACAAACACACTACCGACTTAGCTAAGGTGTTGGATGCCAAATTCTAGACTAATTAATATTAATGATAATGTTTAGAAATGTTGATAATTATCTTATAAGAGGAAATGTGTGTGAGAGAGAGACTTAATATGTACTTATAACTAACAGAAATAAAGAAAACCTATCTAAAAGTTTCAAAGTCAGTCCAGTGATCATATGGTCTAAGGTACTAGTCTTACAATAGACTGGACTTCTGATGAAAGGAATAATGAGGCTTGAATCCCAGTCGGGTGTACTGATGGTGGTTTTTCAATCTCCCTGCACACAAATGCAGATACACTTCCTCTAAATTTTACCTACCTCATCACTAACCCATTATTAAAAACATGTGTGTAGCTTGAACAGGTAGTAAAACATGATGAACACACAAACAAATCTTATGTCTTGAACCACACCAAAAAATGTATTGGATATGGCAAAGTGAAGGCTTTACAACTAACAGTACCAACTGTGCGCTCGCGCTCTAACAAATGAATCAATTGTTGGATTAAATTTCATCCAGCTAAATATCTGGGGAATCAATCCAGGTTGATTATAAGCATGACTCTACACTGCTTTCTCTTTTTATAACTCAACTAAACTCTATGACTACCTTAAAAAGAGTTCTTGGAGTAATAGATCAGATCTCTCTTTATTTGAATTTGTTGAGGGTTTTCTACTTTCATCCCTCTCCTCTACATTTGACCTCCTAGTTATGCTAATGTTTAACTATCCGCATAAACAAAGACTCTTTGAGACTGGCCGCAGAGACTGTACAATGATAAATATTAAATAAATCCTAGTTTAACCCTTCTCCCGGCCCTATTATAATAGCTCAATTCCCCACCACTATCCCCTTTATTTTTGATAACATGAACATTTGCACATGAGTCTGTGCTATAAGCAATAACTCAGGATGTAAATAACATATTACGTTGACATTTTTAGAAACAACTTATATTAGGGATCATATTGATATTACAAGGAGCTACATATTATAATCTAAACAATTTATTTAATTGATATTTACAATTAGTTTTCAACTCCCCTTTCCTGGTGGTATTCAAGAAAACAGTCAATTCCGCTCAATTCACAGTTCTTACACTTCCATGAAGACTGGATGCCTCGATCTCAAGGAGTTCTTTTATTTTTATTGCTATGCTACAGTTTGCACAAATTTTATTTCTGCCTTCATTTGTTTTTATTTTATGTAGATTTTTTTGATGAAGGTACAGAAACTGGGAGGTTTCTCTCTCTCTCAACTCTTCTGTGCGAGGAAAAGTTTCCTATCATTTGCTTGTAAAGTGCAAGTATGAATGATTTTTGGATAGATCCATGTCTTGATAAGGCTGGTTGATTTTTTCAGATTATGAAACTGTTAACAATGGCAGTGTTCAATACAAATCCAAACAAATATCTTCAATTTTTTTTTTCTGCCCAAAGAATAGTAGCTTTCTTATCTGGTCAGCTCTGCCTACACCACCCATAAATTTAGTATACTTGACTGAGACCAGTTTCCCTTTGTACTGGCACTCTTTCATTAGGGTCACAATTGATTAACAAAACCCAAACATCCCTGTTGTCGTGCCACAAAACCTGACTGCAGTACTTTGCTGTCACCGCTCTTCAGTTTTAGGCAAATGTTATTACCTAGCACTAGTTTAATATAACATAGTTCATTAGAACCTACAGGTAAGTCATGCACAGGACCAGTATTTCCCACATATCCATTTGGAACATCAAATTGTAGCCTGTCAGTAAATGTCAACAAAGGTGGTTGAAAACACCTTACAGCACCAGCACAACCACCACCCCTATTTAACAGGTCACCATCAATTGTATTAAATAATTCAGGATCTTTATTATCATTACTACACTCAATAGCAATATTGTTATTGTCAGAACTATCAGATTCTCTGCCAGATACATCTTTAGTGAGCTCCAAAACAACCATATCATCCTGTAAGGAGGCCATTCTAAAGAAAAACTAACAGTTAAACTGACAACACTAAGAAAATAATACGAGATAAACCTCTATATTCAAAAATAACAACTGAATATAAAATAATTAGCAAATAGCCCAACAGATGGCTTAAGAGAGTTCCGAAATACGGCGAGCGCTTTCGAGCATTTGGGCCGGGAACAACAAATTAATGGCGAGTGCTTGGGCCGGGAAAGGGTTAAGACACCACCTTAAAAATAGAGAGCTTAAAGTGAATAAACTACTGTTTTTTCAGCTAGTAAACACAAACTATTTCAACTGAAGACAATTAGAACTAATAGGACATGTATTTACTACAAAATATTCAGACCTAAAAACCTAGCACTTATATACATTTGAATTCTTTATAACCTGGCCGACTATGGATTAAAGTGAAAACAAATCTGTAACAAGCTAACATTTTCAATACAGACATTATTAGGAGAGTAACTCAATTAAGTTATAAATGAGAACATTGTTTTTCATAAATGACAGTGACATCAAATCTAGAACTAGGAATAATAAAGCAAAGCATCATTCATAGAGTAGTAAGTAGTCTCTCAGAAACCTGAAAACTGACCTAATGTGGACTGAGATGGTGTCATTTTATAACAATAACACATGATTGAATTGGAAAACTAACAAACACAGAACTTGTAAAAACATCACAGCACAGCTGTTCTGCTCTGTGTGCACACGCATGGCAAGTACACAGAATGTCAAGTTATCAAGTGTCGAGTTTCTGAGATTCTACTGGAACATGAAAAGAAAAAAGAAAACAAAGCAAGGATTCATAGAATGTGTGTGAAATTTTGGTTTCCCCTGATATTTATTTGCAGCTCGACTTTCTAATTGAATGTAGCTTCCCCAGATCTTGAATAGAGATTATAGAAGTATAGATGGACCTTTGTTCTAAATAATTTCTTAAAATCCTTTGAGTGATATAATAGGAAACTATCTTTAAATAGTTAATTTAATGAAGATATAGCATCATTCTGAAATAATTGTTTATGATAAGTTATTATGTGTCAAATTTTAACAGTTGTCAGTTAAGAATGCATAGAAGCAATCAGGAGAGTGATTGTGTATTCATGCAGCTTGTATCAGAGCCTTATATTTCTTTGTAGTTATTTACTTATCATATTCCTGCCTGCTGGAACCCCCCCTTCCCTTGCCCTCAATGGCTCGGAAGGGGCGGGAGGTACGACCTGGACGTAGGCTACCGCAGTAAATAGTTATTTTAGAAACATTCACTAGAGGAGGAAGAAAAGACTGCTCACACTTCACGCGAGATAGTGGCATCCCTTACATTCCTACAGTAAAATAATGTATATGGACTTGTGCTCTCAATTTATGTCCACTGTTTAGAGAGTGATTTGCAACAATATGAGTCTCTAGAAGTGTCCGCGTTGGTTGGTGAGAAAGTTTGTTACTAAGAGGTTGTTTTGTTTCACCACAAGAGCCTGTGTCATTTTTCTGGGGAAATTTAAACTGTCTATTATAAAGAGCCATCCACTATTCAGAGGCGTTCATTAAGGAACATTCACTGTGTATTAGTTTCAGATGTGCCAGCGTAAGGGATAGGTGCTGGTTTGAGTAGTTTAGTGAATTCTGAGGAAAGGGCAGTTATGTTTTCAAGTTAAACACTTAAGGCCAATTTTATAGTCAGCTTGAGTATGTTTTAAGTGCAGCGTTACACTAAATACAGGACGACACCTACCTAAATCAGGATAGAATGGGCCAGTTTCATATACAAAACTGGCCCATTTCATTCATGTTTAGGTAGGTGTCATCATGTATTTAGTGTAGTGTCACATGTGTGGCATACTCAATTAGACTATGAAATGAGTCCTTGGCAGTGCTCAGAAAAACTATCCTCGAGTAGCGAGAGAGAAAGAGAGAGAGGGTTTAGCAATTTTATTTGCTGTTTGCAAATTTCACAAATATTTTATGGCCATAAGTTTTCAATTGTTACAGCTGAACAGCCATTACAGAAATGACTAGGGTCTAAAGAAGGGGTACCAACGTAGACTGCTGCAGGATTACAAAGAAAGCCTATCAAATAAAATACACGGAAGATGTTCAGAATGCAGATAATATGTTTTAAAGATATAGAGAAAGGATGAATGTGTAGATCAATAATGTGTATTTTACGTTGAGGAACCAGCGCAGAGTTTAGATAGTATTGCTAATGTACAAAATTTGTCAATGTGTTATCAAAAGTGTATGGTTTAATGGTGTATGTCTGTCCCAACTATGTAGAAGATGGAAATTTAAAACATTATTTCAGCAGAAGAAATGAGCTATCTATTAAAAATGTATGTGTAACATGGGGTAAAACACTAAGAGACAGGTTTTGTACTTCTTACATGACCATCACCCCAGTGTGATTAGAGTGAAAATGTCAGCGAGGAGTATTTTTGGTGGCTAGTATAGATGCAACCTGCTTCGGTGGCTGCATGGTCTAAGACGTCATTGTTGTGTTATACTCAACTACTGACAATGATATAGGTCAAGGTTCAATCCCGATTGTGTGTACTGTGGCGGGTTTTTACTAAATGGTTTTCCATTCTTCCTCCACACAAATGTGGGTGTATCTACTCTAAAATTCAACCTTCGTAATCCATAACACATTGGTGTAATTAGTACATAAGCATATAGACTGAACGTGTAACAAGACACAATATTTATGTGCAGATTTGGAAGCATTAGCCTTGTGCTGTGAAAATTGTCATTAAAATCAGAATGTAGAGGCTACAGCAAACAGTTAGTTGGCAAAGGCCTCAAAATGTTGGGAGAAAGTTCACAATGATTTTTCGGAAATATAAGAATGTTAAAATTTGTTACTGGTAGACAGCTTTTCTAAATGCATGCTTAAGTAATGGAAAGATTAACTTGCATTACAGCAATGGAAAAACTTAAGAGAACATTTTGAAATTTTTAGCCTACTTAGGGAATCAGTTTTTGACAGCGGGCTAACTTTTTCTACAAATGGTTAGTCTTAGTAGGAAGACAGTAGTATCACTATGAAGTGTTAAAGAAAGATCGCCATGGGTCAAGTGAACGGTAAATAAACAAGCTAACACAAGAAAACATACATTAATTAGTACAATAAAAATACAAGGGATGAAGTCATAGATGTGGGTTTCAAACTTATAGCAGGTATGGCTCGACTGTATGTCTGTCAAAAATATGTAATGTGCATGCGTAAGCTTAAAGATGGCTTTACTAAACAACTACAACTCATAACAAGCTGTAAGAGACTACCAACATTCCAACATGAGGCAGAGTTTAAGTAATTTTTATCTGCTTATACATCTAGCTCCACAACAGATGCAAAAGTTATTTTTAAACATAAGCCCAGAGCACAATTATTAACATTGAAACCAAATATATTTGTAAAATTGACAAACTGGCAGCCAAAATAGTTGAAACTGGTAAAGTGGTTGATGTTTATTTTTCAAGGCAAACGGTACCGATTAAAATTGAAAGGAAATAATGGAAATTTCAAAAATGGATTGTTGTGAAAAGCAATAAGTTCAGTTTTTATTTATGTACAGGTAAATGGGAAAATTCAATGTGTAGGCCTACATGATGACCTTTTAAAACAAAAGTATGTAAATACACAAGATTTTAAAAGAAATGTGTTTGATTTGGGGTCTGCTGGTCCAAACCCATGTTATGTTATAGCTTGTTCAAAGGAAAATGTTGCTTCTCAAGCAAGTGGTACTGAAACTCCAAACAGAAGGCAGTTAAAACAATATGACTGTGTGTAATATCCTAATGAAAACAATTCACCAGCTGATAGTAAGTATTAAGGATGGGGTATGGGGGGATCCTTAGGAAATCTAAAGGAATTACACACCCACTAAAAAGATTAAAATTGTAAACTAAAAGAAGGTGAATGGGTTTCTTGTATCTTAGGATCAAACTATTTTATAAAGTAAGGAAGGAATGTTATGTTCTACGATTGGAAGGATGGCAATCTGTGACTACAGGTATAGACAATGAAGTAAGATGGACATATTATTGTAAAGTCGTATTTATTAGCAAATATCCCAACCATTCTTAAGTAATATTAATGTAATATTTAACACACTTATAGATTACAAGATCATGTTTTATTTTTTTATTTTTCTTCGATATCAAACGCTGGAGAGGTATGTTTTTAGGAAACGGCCCCAAAAGAAGTACATAACTGGCAAACATTCGGGAAATACGCTCAAACCTGCCCTCAAGAATAAAACATTTCCAACAAATATCTAAGGATGTTTTAGAAACCTACATCTATTGACAGACATGACTTTCTTAAAGTAAATGAAAGTAAATTTTAAAAGATATTACATACAAACTCTATCGCCTCAAAGTATAACATTTGCAAAGGCACAAAGAGACACACAACAAGGGAAACACGAGGGAGAGGAGGAAAAGATGCATGGGTTGCAACACCGTTTGCTAGAATAACACTCCAACTTACATGCACTGGGATATCGTCGTCAATATCAACTTGTCCTTTCACCTAAAGTGTCAACAGGCAAAGTGAGCGACTACTGCATACCAAGTAAACAAACTGAAGAAAACTTTATTAGTGTAAAGCATCAAACAACAACTTCAAAGATACACAAACCTGATGTTAATTTATTATTTGAATCAAATAAATAGAAAAGAAATAAAGAACCATTTAAAAAAAATACCATCAAACATGCAGTTTACAATATTTTATTTTTATATACCATGCCATTAATATTTTAGTGAAATAAAGTTTCATATTATTGCTGCAAAATGATAGTATAATATTAATTCAAGTTGAACAATGAAGGATAAATCAACCTATTCATTAAAGCACAGACAGTTTCAAGTAAGATTTATCAGCCATTAATTAAGTAGATCTAAATAATATAATCGAATATAATGGTTTAAAATGTTTAAAATATGTTAACTTTACAATATAAAATTAAAATTTTAATGCATAGTTAATATTTTAAAGTCCTCGACTTACAGATTTGTAGATACGCGGTTGCAGACTTACGAGTAGCACCAAATGCCAATTTAAACATAATAAATTGGGTTCCTAGTAAGACGACACATAGCTGAGAGTGTCACTGCCATTTTGTTTGTTTCTAAAGCTATAAAGTTTAATTTACTCATTTTTTTATTAGCTGCCCATCTTGAGCTTTAATAATCCTTTGAAACAAACACACACACACATATATGTATATATATATTTTTTTTAGAAAACATTCTAGATTAAAGTAGTAAGGAGTGTTATATATTGGATAAGGAATTATTAGAATAAATTAAGTTTGGAATGACTGAACTAATAAACAAAGTAAATAAATATTAGGAAAATTAGTTAAATTTGATGTTTATTATAGAAGGATACAATTATAAGAAAAAATGAAAGTGTGAAAACAAAGATAAAAAATTTAGAAAGATATTCTTTGTTATCGAGCTGGTATACAGTGAAAGTTCCTAATAGCGGACACCTTCCAGTCTATTAAAGGAACTTTTCCTCGAGGAGAGAATATGGACTGGTATTTTCAATTCTTGTCCAGTGTTTAAAGATGTTTAAGCATAGATATGCTCTATAGCAGTGTTCACATCCGTTACTGGGAAATTATTTCAACAAGAGAGCCTGTGTAGCTTTTCTGGGGAAATTGAAACTGTCCGCTATAAAGAAGAATTCACTATTGAGAGGTGTTCGTTAGTTTTAAAATGAAAGCTCCCCTAAGTTAAAGTAAATATAATGCCATGAGAAATATATATTTAGTTTTCAGTTCCATAATCTAGAACCGTGTTCAAGGAGTTGACTGGCAAACCCAATGGGAAGAGACCATAAGTAAGACCTAGATGCAGATGGGAGGATAACATTAGAATGGACCTTAAAGAGATTAGGGTGGACTGAATAAAGCTAGTTCAAGACAGGAATAGATGGCATACTTTTGTAAAATAACTGCAATGAACTTTTGAATTTCTGATGCCACAGAGTAAGAATGTAAGTAAGTGATTTCTTAAATTCACTTTTTTTTAAATCAGCACTAACTCAATTTAATTGAATCTTTGTTATTTACTTTTTATTCTTTCAATTACACTGGTCTTCTTTACTTAGTACGAAATTGACTTTTCAGTAATTTTATTTTCATTTCGTTTCTTGGAGATCGATTATTAAATTTTAATGTTAATATTTTATTCAATATACAATAAAGGTGTGCAATTCATTGACCACTTGATTAACTTTTATATTTGGATAATCTCCTTTTAATGTTTACTTACACTTTTGTCCAGTAAATTTTAATTATACCTTCCAATTACCAATTAATTTATCTACTAAAAACTATTTTCACCTGCATCTAATTATTTAATCATTTGTTAATCTTAAGCCTAGTTTAGGTTTTATAAACAATATGTTGGCCAAAAATATCCCAAAAAGTTGTGTTGCAATATAAACACATTAATTAACAACTTGTAGGCAATTTTGGCCAACGCATCAGAGTTGGTTTGTCCAGTCAGTGCCAACATAATAGGGCTGTTTCAAGCCTTAGCTACACGTGTTTTGTTTTCAGATTATTTTAATATTTTGGTTTACATTGTTTTGTGGTCATTGAGAGGAACAAAGTGAAAACAACTAATTGAGTCGTATAAAAGTATTTGTTCTTTGGAAAGTTACCACAGATGATTACAAGAATTCAAATAATCAAGGAGATACACTTATTATAATAGCCAAGGTTTTTGAATCCCCCCCATCGTTTTTAGGTTGGGGGTTTTTTTCAGAAAAAAATACACTTCCTACTAAAACAATAACATAAAAAATAGCAAGTAATACATCCTTCATGGGAAGAAATGTGTAGACTAATTAAAAACTAGAGAAGAACCTGGAATGTGGGCCCAACAAGATGGCATAAATATATGCAGCTGACTTCTCCTCATATGATGGGACCAACTTGTTACATAATAGACAAGACTTATCAGATAATGTATGTATTGTTTACATTTATATGTTATTTAGTATAATTTTGACTTGCAATTTAATCTACATTACTTACTTTATGGCATTAAGATCTCAAAAGTTCATTGCTGCACTTACATAATGTCACAACCTATCCCTCCCTATCTTGAGCTAGTTCTATCTGGTCCACCTCATTACACCCTATCTCTCTCGAGCTAGTTCTATCTGGTCCACCTCATTACACCCTATCTCTCATCGAGCTAGTTCTATCTGGTCCACCTCATTACACCATATCTCTCTCTCGAGCTAGTTCTATCTGGTCCACCTCATTACACCCTATCTTTCTCTTGAGCTAGTTCTATCTGGTCCACCTCATTACACCATATCTCTCTCTCGAGCTAGTTCTATCTGGTCCACCTCATTACACCCTATTTCTCTCTTGAGCTAGTTATATCTAGTCCAACTCATTAAACCCTATCTCTCTCTCTCGTGCTAGTTCTATTTGGTCCACCTCATTACACCCTATCTCTCTCGAGCTAGTTCTATCTGGTCCACCTCATTACACCCTATCTCTCTCTTGAGCTAGTTATATCTAGTCCAACTCATTAAACCCTATCTCTCTCTCTCGTGCTAGTTCTATCTGGTCCACCTCATTACACCCTATCTCTCTCGAGCTAGTTCTATCTGGTCCACCTAATTACACCCTATCTCTCTCGAGCTAGTTCTATCTGGTCCACCTCATTACACCCTATCTCTCTCTTGAGCTAGTCATATCTAGTCCACCTCATTAAACCATCTCTCTCTCTTGAGCTAATTATATCCAGTTCACCTCATTACACTTTATCTCTTTCAGATCCATTCTAATGTCATCCTTCCATCAAGTTTGTGAGCCAATAGCCTGAACATGGTTCTAGATTCCCCCATTCACAATGCATGTCCTACTCTCCAGACTCTCCCGAGACTTGATTATCCTAACAATGTCTTGTGATGAGTATAAGACATGTAATTCATCAATACTTAACCTCATCCCCCCCTAGTAGATTCATCCTATCTTCCTAAGCACCTTGTATTCGAACACCCTGTTTTTTTGTTTTTTTGCCACATAAGGTAAGAGGTCATGTTTCACACCCATATAGAACCAGTGAAATTAATGTTTTGTATTATCTGAGTTTTAAATTCCTTGAAAGCAGGCAAGATGTCAACAACTTACTGACCGAGTAACAGCATACATTTCCTGATTGTATTCCTTTCCTAATTTTCACTCTAATACTGTTGTTGCTAGTTAAAATTGTTCCTAAATATCTAAACTTGTTAACCAGGTTGAATGATATGTTGTTCAAAGTGATCTCTATCGTCCTCAATCTATGTTCTGTGTGTGATCATATACATATTCTTTTCATCATTCACTTATAAGCCTATTTCCTCACTAGCCTCTAGTAAGATTTCTTCATTTCTTGCAACAGCTTCATTACTATTGTTCAGCAAAGATAAATCATCTGCTTATTCTAATAGCTGCAATGTACAGTTTAATGTAATTCCTTCCAGACGTTTAAGTTATAACCTTCAGCTAATCATTATTTATTATAACAATTAATACTGTTCACTTTATTATATTTACTTTTAACTTTATACTCTATAACAGAGAACCCCTTTCTCAATTTGAAATATTTATTGTTTTTGCACTTTCATTTTACCTTATTATTGTATCCTTATAGAATAAACATCTGATTTAACGGGTTTTTTTCCCCTAATTTTTACTTATTTTTGTGTTAATTAAATTATTCTAAGCTTACTTCAATAATTCTAATAAGTCCTTATCTAATAACATAATATATATGTCAAAAATACATCATATTTAACCAACATTCAACATTCGTGGAAACCTTGGGAACAAATTGACCGCGTAATAATGAGTTATGGGCAAGTCAATAAAAATTTGAAGTAACTAAGAGGGTGAAAATGTGAATACAACAATCTACTAATGTGGGATAACAACTCAAATTAATATTAATAAATCAAAAGTAATATACACAGTCCTTACTAAAAAGTTTTATGTAGGCAAATATATTAAATATTTACAAATCAACAGTAAAAGCCTAACATGTATAGTGACATAACACTCAATGTGTGTACAGTGGCGTTAGCACTTCTTTGATTTTACCTGACAGCTAGCAGAAGCTAGCAGAAGCTAGCAGATGCTATCAGTAATGCCAACATTGTCTGAAAGTAACTTTTGTCAACATATTTGGAAATAATTATTCATGTTATCCTTGGAAAATAGACGGTTTTTAGTGATCTTTAAATAATTATTTTTTCACTATAATATTGAAGCTTTGTGATTAAAAAAATAACGAGTGTTTCTCATTATTATAAAATCAAAGTCTGTGTATCAAAATTGTAAAATAATATATTTTAATCCCAAGATTGTGTTGTGTTGACCACTAGGCTAATCCTCAAGTTTTAGGATTTTTAAAGTATTCGTTAAAACTCTTTGAGGTGCAGTTATTATAACAAGAAAATGGATCAAGTTGAAAGTACTGGCAAGATCAGAAAGAAATGACTGACGCCTGGAGTATCCACAGAAGCACTTGATGATTTTACAAGAGATTATGTTTGTTGGGTCATCTACAGAATGTATCACGAAGGTCAGTGCAAATGTTTAAGTCAACTTGTATTGTTTTTTCGCTGTCAGTTCTTGGAAAAGTTAGGTTTTGGTAGTTTGCGATAGTTTATACTAAAAAATTCTAACTGCTTAAAATCAAAATATAAATAATACTGACTTTTCATGCATAAATAAATTAACCAAACAAACAATATGATGAAGCAAAGGTAAAAACACATGCTCGTCAATATTTTCCCCTCTTTTTTTAATTTTGTAAATTAAGAAAAAAGTTTTGAGTTATCATAATTTCAGAAAGTTATTATTTTACGTGCCCTTGTGAGTAGAATGACAATGTAAAACTATTCATTATTCGATATTTTACCCAAAAAAATCTCTTACAGCCTATGTACAAGTTTTGTCACTCCCTCCCCTGTTGTTGGCAGGGTACTGTCTAATCCAATCATTATTCAAGGAGTAGGCTACAATAACTTACTTAACCCTAGCAATTTTAACATTATTTGAGGTCTATGTTAGCAAAGGTTAATGTCGAGTACACAAAATTAACGTCTGAGACGAACATAGAATCTACAAATACACTTAGTGGGCTAATTA
>CABFVX010004868.1:3056-15381 GCA_902151425.1 Timema shepardi
GGGGGGGGGGGGGGGGATAGAAAAGGGCAATCAGACAACCCGGGCGGGGGAGGGAGAACTTTGTGCCAAGCCACCCCCTACCTCCCAAACCTCATGTGGTCATGTTCGGTGTTGATTATGCAGACCACACGACGAGCTATCTTCTTGTCGAGGGTGTTTACAAAGCCTCTGGAGGGGGATGAGAACGGGGGGACAGGGGTGTGATTGACGTCAAGAGAGATAGAGATAAAGAGATGTCTGGTGTGTTCTCTATGTCCTATTCCGCGATGATAGACATAAAAGTAAGTTCCTCCCTAGCCATTGTCAAGGACTCTAGTAATTCATCAATAATCTTTCTTTTTATATAAACAAAATTCACGTCCTACTATTACCCACTCGGGTTATACTCATAAAAAAATGTGTTGGGGATGAGAAAGGCTGAATTAATATTAAGTGTTACTGAATTTGCGTGGAAAGAGAGTGTAAAACCATCATCCTCAACTGTTTCCACACCTCCATCATGTAACATCGTGTAGACAATAGAGCTCCCTCATGTAGCACCATGAAGACAATAGAGCTTCCCCATGTAACACAATGTAGACATTAGAGCACCCCATGTAACACCATGTAGACATTAGAGATCCCCATGTAACACCATGTAGACATTAGATCCCCACATGTAACACCATGAAGACATTAGAGCTCCCCATGTAACACCATGAAGACAAGTAACACCATGTAGACATTAGATCCCCACATGTAACACTATGTAGACATTAGAGCTCCCCATGTAACACCATGTAGACATTAGATCTCCACATGTAGCACCATGTAGACATTAGAGCTCCCCATGTAACACCATGTAGACATTAGATCCCTACATGTAACACCATGTAGACATTAGAGCTCCCCATGTAACACCATGAAGACAATAGAGCTCCCCCATGTAACATCATATAGACATTAGAGCTCCCCATGTAACACCTTGTAGACATTAGAGCTCCCCCATGTAACACTATGTAGACATTAGATCCCCACATGTAACACCATGAAGACAATAGAGCTCCCCCATGTAACACTATGTAGACATAAGATCCCCACATGTAACACCATGTAGACATTAGATCCCCACATCTAACGCTATGTAGACATTAGATCCCCCCCTTTGCCCCCCTCTCAACAGAGTTACGTCATTCGTGACTAGTGGGGCCCTATTTTTAAGTGTCATCATTTCTTTGACGTCGACAGTCCTTTTGCGATCTCAAGTCCTACGTCAACAGTCGTCTTTGATACAGTCGCGAGGATCCTAGAGATGTAAAAAGTTACAAAAAGCCCCTTTGATCTTTCTCACTACAAAAAATATAATTCCGGTTTTCGAACGCGAACAATGAATAGAGTTTGGCTCGAAGATCAAAACCAGGAAAAGATAAAACGGAAACAGAGTTTGAAAAACGGATGATTTATGTTTGTTTATTTTAATGTATTGTGAAAAATAGGTTAGCAGAAGAGAAAAGGAGGATATAAGGGAATCCACTTTCAATAATTTTGGTACTGAGATAATTTTCACTTCTGACTTTTCACCCATTCAAGAGAGCGTTTTAAAAAAAATTAAAAAAATTAAAAGAAGTATTTGTTGAGAGGATGTTCTTGTCTGTGCGGCGAATAATTTCAAGAGTGCTTGACAACTGTCGAGCTATCTTCCTCCTCCTGTGGAGGAGTTTTGTCTGAAAACATCTCGAGGCTTACTGGGTTCCCCGTCTCCTTTTGGGGCGCAAGTCTGATACAAGAGACAGTTGACTGTCGGAGGAGATGAAAGAGACTAGATAGGAACGAGAAAGTAGGGATATGGTATCGAATGAAATGTATCGCAACTGTACTCATTTAAAGTATAGGAATAAAATATCGATACTGTATTAGTATCGAAAAAAAAGTATCGATACTGTACTTCTTTAAAGTATAAGAATAAAAGTCTCGATACGGTATTAGTATCAAAAGAAAAGGATCGATACTGTACTCATTTAAAGTATAGGAATTAAGATATCAATACTGTATTAGTATCGAAAGAAAAGTATCGATACTGTACTCATTTAAAGTATAAGAATAAAAATATCGATACGGTATTGGTATTGAAAGAAAAGTATCGATACTGTACTCATTTAAAGTATGGGAATAAAAATATCAATATGGTATTAGTATCGAAAGAAAAGTATCGATACTGTGCTCATTTAAAGTATAAGAATAAAAATATCGATACTGTATTAGCATCGAAAGAAAAGTATCGATATAGAAATTTTAATATGGAAAAAAAAGACATTTTTTATACAGTAATAATTTCAACATTTGATAATAATAATAATAATTGTGTATTCATATTTATTTAAATACTGAAAAACATAATAATTTTACCATATTATATTATATTTATAGGTCTTTCGCGTCTGTGTTGTGTTTTGAAACTTGGAAGGTTTGATAGATAGTATCGTATGATTGATATTATAAAAGGTTTTACCATACCAGGTGACCTGGTGGTCTAGGGGTAAGGTGTCGGACTTATGTGCTGGGGGGTCCGGGGTTCAATCCTCGGACCCGGCACAGATGTATCTGATTACCAAACCCTTCTTTCACCTCTGACAAGACATCTTGTGAATGTGTGGAATGCCAGGCCTCCACCGTGGTTCGGATTCCACGTTAAACTGTAGGTCCTCCATTTCATCTCACAATCACCCTACCATTACACATTAGTGTAAGTGCGTATAATCCAAACCGGTAGTAAAACGCGGTGCTAATAATAATAATAATAATAATAATAATAATAATAATAATAATAATAATAATAATAATAATAATTTACCATACCAGCTTTCAAATTGTCTATGAAAATGTATCTGATTAAAAGGAATGATTAGTAATATATTTTTTTAATCTATTTTATACCCTTATTTAACATATATTAAACATGTAATCCAAGTATGAGTGAAAATAACAAAAATTTGTTGTTTTTTTTCGATGCCGATCCGATACCGGAGTGTGATGACCAATATCAGTAAAAGTATCGAGTAAAAAAAAATACTATTATTAAAAGTAAAATATCGTTATTAGTAAAGTATCGATACTTTTATTTTTACATCCCTAAACGAAAGGAGGGACAAAAACAAAGGATTCCTATTCTTCTTGCTGAAGAGTTGAAATGAGTGGTTGACGCCTGACTCGGAATGAGGAGGGTTTCATCCTTTACCATATACACTGTATAAAAGGTTTAGTGGAAGATCGATAATCCGACACTGGTGAAAACAGTAGAATGTCGGATTATTGAGAGTCGGATCAATGGGGGTATATGTCGTATTACTGAGAGTCGGATCAATGGGGGTGTACGTAGTATTACTGAGAGTCGGATCAATGGGGGTGTACGTAGTATTACTGAGAGTCGGATAAATGGAAGTGTAAGTCGTATTACTGAGAGTCGGATCAATGGGGGTGTACGTCGTATTACTGAGAGTCGGATCAATAGGGGTGTACGTCGTATTACTGAGAGTCGGATCAATGGGGGTGTACGTCGTATTACTGAGAGTCGGATCAATAGGGGTGTACGTAGTATTACTGAGAGTCGGATCAATGGGGGTGTACGTCGTATTACTGAGAGTCGGATCAATGGGGGTATAAATCGTACTACTGAGAGTCGGATCAATGGGGGTGTATGTCGTATTACTGAGAGTCGGATCAATGGAGGTGTATGTCGTATTACTGAGAGTCGGATCAATAGGGGTGTATGTCGTATTACTGAAAGTGTCTGATGGATTACTGGAATTACATAAACCGGGAGAGATTTTATTTCAAATAAGACTTTTGACAATTGAAAACTCCAATTTAGGTCAAGAAATATATATATATTTTTTACCTAGTGTAAATTTGATGTGTTATATCCAAACTTAATTTATGCAATGTATCATATTTTGCATTGCTGAAAGCATTATACAAATTACACCTATGTGTTAGGGATAATGAACGTTGAATTTAAATTAAGTGTACCCACATCTGCATGGATATATATATATTTATTGGAAAACCGTTCATTAAAAGGCACTCTCAGTACACCCAACCGGGATTCGAACACCGATCTCTCAGTCACTGGCAGTCCAGTCTATTGCAAGAATGACACCCTAGCATATTAGCTATTTATCAATATTTATATCTAAAATGAATATGGACGCATGGATATAAAATTAACGTAAATAATTTAAACTTTCGAAAATGTGTTTACCCAGTACACACACACACAAAACTTGCACTAGTTGAGTTTACTTTTTTTTTTTTTTGCAACGGATGGTTTCTTCGAAGTTTGGGGCGAGTAAGGGTTGATATTAGGATGGAAGAAAAGTTACAGTGGATAGATAAATAAGGGAGGAAAGTGTTGGCAGACCCCTAGTGTTGTGTTACAAGGGGGGCGGAGTTTCTCTGGTGGTAATTTTCTGAAAGTTTTACTTCTTAGATTTAGTTCACTTTGGGAGCGCTGTTGACTCGGAAATGTACGTTGGGTATAGAAAGTGGTCACGTGTGTTTTACGGCGGTATTTTTATTTTTATTTTTAATACTATCGAAATGTCCGGGTTGATTTTGTGCCGGCGAGAATATCTGGCGATCTTAGTTTTGATTCAAGAATTAGGGGTTCGACTCCCAGCTTGGACAGGTGTTATCACCAATGAATTGCCAAATCATATATATAAATATATTTTTTTTTAACACTGCGGGTGACCTGGTGGTCTACGGGTAAGGTGTCAGACTTCTGTGTTGGGGGTCCGGGGTTCAATCCTCGGTCCCGGCACAGATTTATCTGATTACCAAACCCTTCCTTCACCTCTGACAAGTCATCTTGTAAATGTGGAGAATGCCAGGCCTCCACCGTGGTTCGGATTCCACGTTAAACTGTAGGTCCTCCATTTCATCTCACAATCACCCTACCATTACACATTAGCGTAAGTGCGTATAACCCGAACAGGTAGTAAGACGCGGTGATAATAATAATAATAATTTAACACCGCGTCTTACTACCTGTCCGGGCTCTAGGAATATGCACCGATTACGCCAGTGTGTTAGGGACTGGGAAGGTTATATTTGTGACCTAGGCTTCGACCTTGCTTCGCATACCGACCTTTACAGACCTCTTGAATTAAATCAAACATAATAAACATAATACACAATAGAATAAATAAATTAATTAATCTTTTTTTTTTTGCGAAGATCAAACAAAGGCCTACTGATGAGACTGGAATGGGGGAGGGGTGACGAACTTCTTAGATCTGAAATGTCTTTGATAGTAAACAGGAAATGACGTCACAGATCCAAGCCATGTATAATGAAGTATATAACCCCCTTGCCCCCCCCCCGCCCCCCCAAATCTTCACGCCGACTCTTTGTTGAAAGTGTTAAGGACGGAATGAGAGAAGAGTAATGGGTGCCACTAAGATATATAGAGCAAGTCCGTGTTTATAAAACGTAGGGACCATTGTCATGAAAATGGCAGGAAGGTCTTCTTCCCCGGCACTTGCGTTGATTGGTGGGCCTCCTGCCAGACCTCGCCTGCTCTATATGGGACCCGCATAACACTCGCTCCTCGCCTTGGGGGAGACGGTGGGGCGACCTGACCTGCCCGTGATAAACTGTGACACCCACAATGTGTGTGTGTGTGTGTGTGTGAGGGGGTTTAGAAAGATACCCCTTAAAGAGACAAATGTACTAAAGAGAATGCGGACCCTTTCCCCAGCGACTTCCTTACAATATCCGGTCTTTCAGTCGGCACCCTTGTCTCTGTGTCACCTACAGTGGTGGTCACGCAGCCTCGGAGGTCAGGCTTGAATTAGACTGGATTTACATAATTTTAGCGAAATGAATAGTCTTGCTCGGGTGACCTGGCGGTCTAGGGGGTAAGGTGTCGGACTTCTGTGCTGGGGGTCCGGGGTTCAATCCTTGGTCCCGGCACAGATTTATCTGCTTGCCAAACCCTTCTTTCACCTCTGACAAGACGTGTATTAATCACAATTTGTGAATGTGTGGAATGCCAGGCCTACACCGTGGTTTGGATCCCACGTTAAACTGTAGGTCCTCCATATCTCCCAATCACCCTACCATTACACATTAGCGTAAGTGCGTACAACCCGAACGGGTAGTAAGACGTGGTGCTATTAATAATAATTATTATTATTTATCTTTAATTTCAAAACATTATAGAATGATCTGCAATAACAGAGATTACAGTTCTCTTCTCACTCTCACGTATCGACTACAGCGCTTGGTGGTTGAATGTGGCACTAACTTCATGTATTTCGTAGAATGTAAACTATAGGTTAAGGTAGGAGGGTAGGTAACACAAGCCAATTAAAGTATTTTTAGTGTAAATTAATCAAATGTTTCTCCAGTACAAACAAACAGTTTAATTTTCTTTATGTGATGATATTAACAGTTGTTGAATATCTGTCGAGGGTGTCCTGGAATTTAATGGCAACTTTTTCTCTTCATTTAAAAAGTTAGGCATCTAATGCTGCTATGCTCTTGACAGATATTCACCAACTGTTGAGGTCAACATGCGAAGAAAATTAAACTGTTTGTTTGTACTGGAGAAACATTTGATTCGTTTTCGGCCAAAATAAAGTGTCGTTGTGTCGTAGAGTACTGGACTCAAAAAGACATTGCACTGAAATACTTGCATTCAGGCTGAGAGTGGACATTTTGAGCACTTTTTATTTAAAGTTCATTTCACTTTATTTGAGGTATACATCTTGCACTTTCCCAACTTACTGACTACTCATAAACCAAGTTAAATCAAGAACAGACACAACAACCAACCCTCCGGCCGTTAGTTCATCACTGTGCAAGAGGAAACCCACATTTCACCAGTGATACATTTTTATGTCGTGACAAGAAATGAACCTGGGACGCTTAACTCAGTACACAGACACGCTACCGACTTGAGCTAAGGTGTCGGACTAGATGATGTTAAGCAGCTCCGCGTTACTGTACAACCCGCCTCGGTGGCGTAGTTAGCTAACGCGCTAGTCGTGTTGAGCCCGACCACTGAAGACGGGGAGATAAGGTTCGAATCTCGGTTGGGTGAACTGGGGTGGTTTTTCCTAAATAATTTTACACTCCCCCTCCACGCAAAAGCGGGTTCACTTCCTCTAATTCAACCTTCACAATTCCTAATCCATTAGCGTAATTAGTACTTAAAGCGTATAACCCGAACGGGTAGTAAGACGCGGTGCTAAATAATAAATTATTATCATTACTAGCACCGCGTCTTACTACCCGTTCGGGTTGTACGCACTTACGCTAATGTGTAATGGTAGGGTGATTGTGAGATGAAATAGAGGAACCTACAGTTTAACGTGGGATCCGAACCACGGTGGAGGCCCGGCATTCCCCACATTCACAGGATGTCTTGTCAGAGGTGAAGGAAGGGTTTGGTCTAAATAATAAAAAAAAAGTTACTGTACACCCTGTATATTTAAATAAAAAACGAACCAAACTAAGAAGATACTCAAGAAACGGTTGAGTGTGTCTCTCACTGACGTAATATTCAAATATCCGATGTCAACCACCTCGTCCATGCTCCATGAAACGTGGAGACTGATTCGTACATACAAATAACTTGAGAAAAGAAATGTCACTTTATTCCAACTTTTATAGAAAGAAGGAATAACTATCAGTTGTAAACGCTACTAGATCAACTTTCACGTCTTCATACTTTGTCATGTGATCATCAACTCTCAGTTTTGATAAATATTAACAATATTTATAAAATAACACTAATAATACAGTAATAATAATAATATTTAGCACCGCGTCTTACTACCCGTTCGGGGGTTATACGCTTTAAGTACTAATTACTCTAATGGATTAGGAATTGGGAAGGTTGAATTAGAGGAAGTGAACCCGTATTTGCGTGAGAGGGAGAGTGTAAAAACATTTAGGAAAAACCACCCCCAGTTCACCCGACCGAGATTCGAAACTCGATCTCCCCGTCCTCAGCAGCAGATCTCTACACGACAAGTGCGTTAGCCAAATACGCCACCGAGGCGGGTAATAATATAGTAAAATTATATCAATTCTGATAACATTATTTTATAAAAAAAACCTTTCTTATAAAAATTGGGACTGAACCGTGAAACATGTGTGGTTGACCTGCGGATGAAGGATTTAAATATGATTTGTTTTACTACCTGTTAAGGTTATATGATTACATATTAATAACAATAGTGTGTATAGGGATCAGGAAGGTTTAATGTTATGGGAAATGTACTTGCATTAGCGAGGGGAGAAAAAATTGGCAAACCATTCAAGAAACACCACCCTAATTACACATTAACCGGGATTCAATCTCCGTCATTATAAGTCTAGTCTATTGTAAGAATGACGCCTTATACCATCCAACCACCGAATCGGGTTGTTTCCTACTCCTTCCCCAAACAAATGCTGCTACATTTCCTCTAAACTCAGTTAATATGCGGGTATCCCAAACAAGTGTATGACTCCTTTGAAGAAATATAGCCCAGCAACACGGAGCTACAGTAGCCCCGTGGCTTCTTTGGTGCTGACTGACAGTTCACAGCTGACTTCTGACAGTCAACATTTAGGTATATATCTAAAACTGGTTTAGCGTAGGGATACATAATTTGGTCTGGTAACTTTTCAAAGCTGTCAGTCAGCACCAAAGAAGCCATGGGGCTACTGTAACTCTCCTCATGCCAATATTAATTATAACTCACGAGACTTCTTGAAAACGGGCCAATGAGGAATGACCTGGTATACTCAAGAAACAAACAAAAATCGCCTATGGTTCGCTGTTCTGGAAGGTTAGGCCGTCAATCTCAGTTCTAATTCCGTCCCTTGGCTCCGCCACTTGAAGGACCCCCAGGGGACAGCCCAGTGTCCGTCGTCACGTCACATGACGTTAGTGGGGGGCGCGGTAGGATGGGGGGAGATCATTCTGGATACGACCGGGAGAAATTTATTTAAGGTGTGGATGAAAAGGGATGTGATAAAAGTCCACAGGTTTTTTTGTGGGTTTTTTTTAGTTTATATAGCAATACTTTTTTTTGGCCAACAAAAATATATATATTTTTTATTATTTAGCACCACTTCTTACTACCCAATCAGGTTATACGCTTTAAGTACTAATTACGCTAATGGATTAGGAATTGGGAAGTATGAATTAGAGGAAGTGAACCCGCATTTGCGTGGAGAGGGGAGTGGAAAACCATTTAGGAGAAAAACCACCCTCAGTTCACCCGACCGAGATTCGAACCTCAATCTCCCCGTCCTCGGCGGTCGAGCTCAACACGACAAAGCGCGTTAGCCAACTACGCCACCGAGGCGGGTGCCAACATAAATAAAATATTACTCCAGTACAAAAGAAGAACATAATTTGTCTCCACACGATGATAACAACAGTTGTTGAATATCTGTAATGAGCATAGCGGCATTAGATGAGAAACTTTTTAAATGAAGATAAAAAGTTGTCATAAATTCCAGAGTAACCTCGACAGATATTCAACAACTGTTGATATCACCAGATGGAGAAAATTAAACTCTTTGTTTCTATTGGAGCAATATTTGAATTAATTTGGGAAATTAAATGTTTTGTTATAAAAACTACAAAAACACTGACCTTGTCTCGCTTTCCCTACACCTACCCGAAGCGATGAATCTTGAAATATTGGGGAAATGTAGGTGTGTTTTGGGGGGGGAAGGGCGAGGAACGGTTTTCGGCCCTTTTTTTTTAGCACCACGTATTACTATACTATACCTACAGTTAATAGGTCTATAATTATAATAATTAAGCTAACGTGTTAGGACTTACTTTGTGGACCACGTGGTCTAACGCGCTACTCTAGAGGTGGAGTAGATTAATGATGATGGAGATATTAAGGTTTTAATCTCGGTCAGCTATACTGAGGGTGGTTTTCCACTCTCCATCCATGCAAATGTGGGTACACTTCTACTAAATATAAGTGTCCTAACCTCTAAAACTACTAGCGTAATTGATACATAAGCGTATAACCTGACTGGGTAGTAATACGTGGCGCTAAAATAAAGGATATGGATTATAAAGGTTGAATATGTAGGAAGTGTACCGTCATTAGTGTGAAATGACCACACAAAAACTATTTAAGAGAAAAAACACCCTCTGTACACCCAACCAAGATTTTAACCCTGATCTCCCAGTCATTGTTGGTTCAGTATATTGCTATAGTGACGCCTTAGACCATTCAACCACCGAGGAGGATGGGTTTTTAATTATGTGGTGAACTAATGACTGGAAGTGACACGGTAAGCTTTATAGGAATGAATGATTTTTTTAAAAAACCACACACCCTTAACTCTCCTGCTATGGAATCAAATTACCCCATTTGACAAATATCACTTGACACATTTGACTTTTAAAAGTGGCGCAGTCATTACCTGCGTTCTATAGCACTTCTGATCTGGTTAATCGGACATTAAATCTCCAAGTGTCACGTGTTCCTGACCCCTCTTGGGAGGTGGATGACGTTAACACGCGCAAAGGGTGAGACGATTTAATTAAAAACGTTGTCCAATTAAAACCTCGTTTGGAATGATTTTTTAAAGGTATTTAAAGTACACATTATGAATCAACTTAAAATATCAGCGCATGAGAATTTCTATGAGAGAAAGAGAGAGAGCGCGCAAGGGCCTACCAATTTTACTGGGAAAGGTATTTTCACATATATTCCAGGGTTATTTATATGTCGGAGGCTTTACTTCCCCTCCGAAGAAAATTGTGCTACGTGTGTAAATCACCCAAGGAAAAAAAAATCACCAACCCCTGCTGGGTTTGAACCCACAAACATCGCATCGTGAGTCGAGAATTTTACCACCAAAACCACCGACGTCGACTAAAAAACTTCGTTTAAAATCACACCCTAAAAATTAACAATTTTTTTTACCGTAAGAGATGAGTCTTTCTGTCCTAAACAAACGCATGGTTTATAATAATAACAACAAAATACTAATTTCAATAAAATTTATCTATTCGGTTTATTTATAGTAGGATTTTGGTGGCGAGAAGCTTTTATAAAGAACAAACTTAATTTGTATGGGCAAAGATTTTAACGTTGTTTTATATAAAACTAATTAAAATCATCGAAAGTAATCAAGTTTTATGATCGAATACTTTATCTCTAATATATTTTGTTATTTAACAAATGGCTAGGAACAATAATTTAGAGATTACATATCATTTGATTATTACTAGCACCGCGTCTTACTACCCATTCAGGTTATACGCACTCACGCTAATGTTTAATGGGTGACTGTGAGATGAAATGGAGGACCTACAGTTTAACGTGGGATCCGAACCACGGTGGAGGCCTGGCATTCCCCACATTCACAAGTTGCGATTAATACACGTCTTTTCAGCGGTGAAGGAAGGGTTTGGTAATCAGATAAATCCGCGCCGACACCGAGGATTGAGCCCCGGACCCCCAGCAAAGAAGACTGACACCTTACCCCTAGACCTCCAGACCACCCACTATATAATTTTACATGGCTAATGAGTTTAATATTTAGGAACTAATTTTTACTAACAATAACAATATTAGTGTGTAAATCAGAAAAATAATTCAGTCATAAAATGCATGCTATTAATTGGTCAATAAATTTTATTGACATTTCGCCTGTTTTAAAGAATTTTAAAGCTCTTAATATCGAAAACAATAATTTAACCGGTTGTTCTCTAGGGTTGTTTAACGCTATCTCTAAACGTACATGACCAAAAACAATTGGAAATGTTCGAAAGAGGGTGCTTAAAAGTATATTTGATCTCAAAAGGGATAAAGGTAGTGAAGAGGTGGGGAGGTTTCATAATGGTGAGTTACATACCTTTACTCACCAGAATACATTGTTAGGGTAGGTAATACGATCTCACAAGATACGGTGGGCAGGACGTGCAGCGAGAATGGAAGAAAATTGAGCCGTGCTCAAAGTATTGACCGGAAACCCAATGGGAAGAGACCATTGGGAAAACCTAGACGCAGATGGAAGGATGACACTAGAGTGGACGTGAAAGAGATAGTGTGTGATGAGGTGGACTGGTTAGAACTAGCTCAAGCTAGGAATAGGGTGTGATGAGGTAGACTGGATAGAACTAGCTCAAGATAGAGATAGGGTGTAATGAGGTGCACTGGATAGAACTAGCTCAAGATAGGGATAGGGTGTGATGAGGTAGACTGCTAGCACTAGCTCAAGATAGAGATAGGGTGTAATGAGGTGGACTGGATAGAACTAGCTCAAGATAGGGATAGGGTGTAATGAGGTGGACTGGATAGAACTATCT
>CABFVX010004868.1:27524-47159 GCA_902151425.1 Timema shepardi
GGCACAGATTTATCTGATTACCAAACCCTTCCTTCACCTCTGACAAGACATCTTGTGAATGTGGGGAATGCCAGGCCTCCACCGTGGTTCGGATTCCACGTTAAACTGTAGGTCCTTCATTTCATCTCACAATCACCCTACCATTACACATTAGCGTAAGTGCGTATAGCCCGAACGGGTAGTAAGACGTGGTGCTAATAGTAATAATTAGAGAAATGATCATATATATTGAATAGGAAGTAAGAGGCGGGTGTAAGAGACCAATGTCCAACCTCCACGTCTTGTCTAAGTGTTGGCAACTCCGTGGTCGGATGCGTCTTCACCAACTGCCGAGTTGGAGGATCTGGGTCAATGGCAAGTGTGTTTACCTTGGTCTCTTATCAACATACGCACGCACGCACGCAGATAGTGAGGAAAAGAGCGGCAGGATGTTCCGAGGACTGAGACAGGCTTTGCTCCGAGGTGACGTCATCAACTCGGGGACTCAACTAACGAAACGATGAGGTGCTTTTAATCGAGTGGAGGGAATATAGGTACAGCTGAGAGCTGTCTGACTACAACTTGTATCGCTATTTATTTTTGACCGTTACCTGGCGGTCTAGGCGTAAGGTGTCAGACTTCCGTGCTGGTGGCCAGGGTTCAAACCTCGGTCCCAGCACAGATTTATCTTATTACCAAACCCTTCCTTCACCTCTGACAAGACATCTTGTGAATGTGAGGAATGCCAGGCCTCCACCGTGGTTCGGATTCCACGTTAAACTGTAGGTCCTCCATTTCTTCTCACAATCACCCTACCATTACACATTAGCGTCAGTGCGTATAACCCGAACGGGTAAGACGCGGTGCTAATAATAGTAATAGTAATATTTTGATCCATTTAAATTTGTAACTGATGATCTACAAATGTAGGGCAGAACGACACCTTCACATAAAATTAAACGCACAGCAGAAGTGAATTATCCTCGAGACATAAAGCATTACATATCTTGAACTTGATGTATCCCTCTTAACTGATAATTCACTTTGTAAAGAGGTCAATAAATTAACGGTACAAGGAGATAGAGGAAGAGTCCACATTTATCTCAAATAGAGTTAGTGCTGCCATCTGTTAGACAATCATTGAACTAGTGCCTCCACCTGTTAGACAATCATTGAACTAGTGCCGCCATCTGTTAGACAATCATTGAGCTAGTGCCACCATCTGTTAGACAATCATTGAGCTATCGTCACCATCTGTTAGACAATCATTGAACTAGTGCCACCATCTGTTAGACAATCATTGAGCTAGTGCCACCATCTGTTAGACAATCATTGAGCTAGTGCCGCCATCTGTTAGACAATCATTGAACTAGTGCCGCCATCTGTTAGACAATCATTAATCTAGTGCCGCCATCTGTTAGACAATCATTGATTTAATGCCGTCATCTGTTAGACAATCATTGAACTAGTGCCGCCATCTGTTAGACAATCATTGAGCTAGTGCCACCATCTGTTAGACAATCATTGAACTAGTGCAACCACCTGTTAGACCATCATTGAACTAGTGCCACCATTTGTTAGACAATCATTGAACTAGTGCCATCATCTGTTAGACAATCATTGAACTAGTGCCGCCACCTGTTAGACAATCATTGAGCTTGTGCCACAATCTGTTAGATAATCATTGAACTAGTGCCGCCACCTGTTAGACAATCATTGAACTAGTACCACCATCTATTAGACAATCATTGAGATAGTGCCACCATTTGTTAGACAATCATTGAGCTAGTGCCGCCATCTGTTAGACAATCATTGAACTAGTGCCACCATCTGTTAGACAATCATTTATCTAGTGCCGCCATCTGTTGGACAATCATTGAGTTTATGCCGCCATCTGTTAGACAATCATTGAGCTAGTGCCGCCATATGTTAGACAATCATTGAGTTAATGCTTCCATCTGTTAGACAATCATTGAGCTAGTACCAACATATGTTAGACAATCATTGAGCTAGTGCCGCCATATGTTAGACAATCATTGAGTTAATGCTTCCAGCTGTTAGACAATCATTGAGCTAGTGCCGCCATCTGTTAGACAATCATTGAATTAATGCTGCCATCTGTTAGACAATCATTCAACTAGTGCCGCCACCTGTTAGACAATCATTGAGCTAGTGCCGCCATCTGTTAGACAATCATTAAGTTAATGCTGCCATCTGTTAGACAATCATTGTACTAGTGCCGCCATATGTTAGACAATCATTGAGCTAGTTCCGTCACCTGTTAGACTGTCATGATATCTTTCTATTATACTTTATATTATGGTTAAAAAAGTTTTCTTATTTAAACTAATTTGAAAAAATATTTGTTGGGATCCTTGTGGGATTTGAAGTGTAAAAGGTGGTAAATGTATACAGTGTGACTTTCACCATTCTACCCTTAAAATGTATATTGTGAGTTTTCGAAAGCACCGTCACTAGTTACATGAAGCCTAGATTCAAGACCCAACCTCCCCACTCCCAGAAAACCAGAGCAGAGCAGTTTGACGCTTCAACCTGCGCGGCTATCGATGCCGTATCAAACATAACTATACGTTTGAAGTCAAAGAGTCTAATCCGCTTTTTATATCAGTTAACAAAACGAATAAATTGGAAAAGTTTAAACTCACACAGTTACCGCCGTCTTTTTATTAAGTTAAAAATATCGGATTAATTAAATATATTAATTTTTGTTCAACACAGATTATTTATTTTGAAATTATAACATGATAATATTAATTAAATCTGGTGGTGTAGCCAGCTATAGACGTTTGATTAAATGAATGAACCAGTTAATTGATTAAAAAAGTGTTCTCTTTCTATCTACTGAAAATAAAGGTGACGAAAGAGATTTTTTGTTAGTAAAAACGCTCTAAGCTATTTTCAGATTTGTGGTTTTTCGAAATAAAAGAGTTTGAGACTAGTAGCTATATGAACAGTAGAACTCTTTCCTACCATGTTGTTATCGTTACTACAGTCTTATACTCCATTCACGGTAGGAATTACTCCCGGAGAGGTCTTTTTTCCTACCAATATTCTACTATATAATAGATTTCTGGAAGGGAAAAAGGCCTTTCAGAAAACAATTCCTACGGTGAATGGTCTTACTAATAGTTCTGTTAACAGTATACCTCCCTCCCTCCATGTTACTATCGTTACTACTGTCTAACTAGTAGTTCTGTGAACAAAAGACCTCCCTACATGTTATTATCGTTACTGCAGTCTTACTAGTAGTTCTGTGAACAAAAGACCTCCCTCCATGTTATTATCATTAATACAGTCTTACTAGTAGTTCTGTGAACAGTAGACCTCCCTCCATGTTATTATCGTTACTACAGTCTTACTACTAGTTCTGTGAACAGTAGACCTCCCTCCATGTTATTATCGTTACTACAGTCTTACTAGTAGTTCTGTGAACAGTAGACCTCCCTCCATGTTATTATCGTTACTACAGTCTTACTAGTAGTTCTGTGAACAGTAGACCTCCCTCCATGTTATTATCGTTACTACAGTCTTACTAGTAGTTCTGTGAACAGTAGACCTCCCTCCATGTTATTATCGTTACTACAGTCTTACTAGTAGTTCTGTGAACAGTAGACCTCCCTCCATGTTATTATCGTTACTACAGTCTTACTAGTAGTTCTGTGAACAGTAGACCTCCCTCCATGTTATTATCGTTACTACAGTCTTACTAGTAGTTCTGTGAACAGTAGACCTCCCTCCATGTTATTATCGTTACTACAGTCTTACTAGTAGTTCTGTGAACAGTAGACCTCCCTCCATGTTATTATCGTTACTACAGTCTTACTAGTAGTTCTGTGAACAGTAGACCTCCCTCCATGTTATTATCGTTACTACAGTCTTACTAGTAGTTCTGTGAACAGTAGACCTCCCTCCATGTTATTATCGTTACTACAGTCTTACTAGTAGTTCTGTGAACAGTAGACCTCCCTCCATGTTATTATCGTTACTACAGTCTTACTAGTAGTTCTGTGAACAGTAGACCTCCCTCCATGTTATTATCGTTACTACAGTCTTACTAGTAGTTCTGTGAACAGTAGACCTCCCTCCATGTTATTATCGTTACTACAGTCTTACTAGTAGTTCTGTGAACAGTAGACCTCCCTCCATGTTATTATCGTTACTACAGTCTTACTAGTAGTTCTGTGAACAGTAGATCTCCCTCCATGTTATTATCGTTACTACAGTCTTACTAGTAGTTCTGTGAACAGTAGACCTCACTTCATGTTATTATTGTTACTACAGTCTTACTAGTAGTTCTGTGAGCAGTAGACCTCCCTCTATATATCTAGGATATTACAGTTATAAATAGAAAAGAGTAGGCTTCTATTTTTTTAAATATAACTCGATGCATTTTTTTTTACAAAAAAAATTTAAATTTTAATTTCCAAACATGTTGTGAATTTCGGGATTTAAATCTGGTGGCGAAGTCAATTACATAATTTGTTTAAAAAAATGTGCTTTCAAATGTTGGGTAAATTTGTGCACAGATTAAAAGAGATAGGAGAATTAATCCCTGTCGCAAAAAGTGTGAAAATTGGGTACTTTATCCTCACATATCAGATCTTCCCCGATATGCAAAATTTCCATATATATATATATAATTTGGTTTTAACTCACTTCGGTGGCCATACGGTTCAACGCGCTAGTCTCACAGTAGACTAGACTGTCATTGATGGGCAGATCATGGTTCAAGGTTCGGCCACGTGTATTGAGGGTGATTTGACTAAATTGGTTTTCTACTCTCAATCCAAGTGAATGCGGGTACACTTTTAAACACAGACTTCCTAATCTTTAAAACCATTAGCACATGTAGTACATAAATGTATGCCCGAATGGGTAGTAAGACATGGTGCTAAAATATATAGTGTTTATAAAAAAATAACGGGGTTGTACTAAGTGTTTGTTCATCGTACTGTCAGCTAATCACATACGGTCACGAATAGGGCCGCATTTGGCCCGCGGGCCGCGAGTTGGACACTCCCGCCTCAAAACAGTCAACCAGGGATGCCGTTCGTATTATATTGATCATTTGGGTAATTTATTTTCAAACCGGATTAGTTCATTTATAGATCTCCTTGGAAGTAAAGAGGGGTAAACATGGCGTCATCGTGGTGCGTGGAAATACGTTTGAGGCACCCGTCATATCACACGAGAGTATTTCAAGAGGGAGCCCCCCAGCTATTTTAAAGTGATGATACATAAGTGATATACATCCCACGTGGAGGGAACAATCTTTATTTATATCACACCGGATAAGTGATTAATCTATTTTTTATACGAGTAATTATTCTGGAAAAGCCTTAAGGGTTTAGTATTTATTTTTCTATCATCACATATTACTTACTACCTGTTCAGATTATACACATATATATGACAATTGTTCTAATGTGATAGGGATGAGAAAGGAAGGATCTTAGATGGGATCTACCCAAATTTTCATGAAAGAAGAGTGAGAAACCATTTATTATTATTATTATTATTATTATTATTATTAGCACCGCGTCTTACTACCCGTTCGGGATATACGCACTTGCGCTAATGTGTAATGGTAGGGTGATTGTGAGATGAAATGGAGGACCTACAGTTTAACGTGGGATCCGAACCACGGTGGAGGCCTGGCATTCCCCACATTCACAAGATGTCTTGTCAAAGGGGAAGGAGGGGTTTGGTAATCAGATAAATCTGTGCCGGGACCGAGGATTGAACCCCAGACCCCCAGCACAGAAATCCGACACCTTACCCCTGGACCACCAGGTCACCTCATTTATGAAAATAAAAAAAACACCTTAGTTAAACCCGAACTGGATTCGAACCCCAATCCCCCGTCATTAGCAGGCCAGTCTATCAAGAGAATTACTCCCTAGACCATGCAACCACTGAAGTGGGTGTCAACGTTTATTAACATTTTCCTATAAATTTGTATTATCTACCAAAAGTGACTGCCGAATATCACCAAACTTGACGCATGATCATATAAAATCAGTTTTGGTAAAGTTCTAACTGTCAGATACGGTTACACTCACAAGAAGACTCTGTAACGGATGACCTTGACCAGGTTATTTTCTGACGACATGGAGATCTCACAGGAAAAGGAACAAAATATTGAACGTTCTATTACTTGAAGATCTTGTTACTAACACAGGGTATAATATATGAAACAAGAAACTTATTCCTCTTGGCATTAGATACAAACGTCTCTAGCGGGCAGACATCTTAGCTCAGTCACTAGGATTCGATTCCCAGCAAGGCCTAAAGATTAATCATCGATGAAATTCGGGACTTTCCCTTTAACAGTAATGAATTAATAGCTTGAGGAAGGGGTTGGGGGTTATATGCTCTGTATTATTATAAAATGTAGTTAGTTTAAGAGTCTTCTGCTGAAAAAAGAGTGTAATGAAGGGCACGCTAAATATCGCTTCGCCTCAAAAAGGCATGTTCTAAAATTAAGCTAGTTTGTAAGCAGACTGCTGATTCTGTTTGATAAATAGATCAATAAATACATTTAAAATTTCTCCCCAGCTCTCTAAGGATCATTTTACTACATTAAGCTAGTTTGTAAGTTGTATGTTGATATAATATAAAGCCAGGGTCTCAACTCACGGTGGTGTTGGTGCTGGCAGAGCTGGCCCGGTGCCTCCCTCTACTGACAGACGCCGACACCGCCGGGGATGACGTCGTGGACATTGCCGTGACGCCCGGCGCCACCTTCGTCTCGGGCGGTCCCCCTCCATTCTTCACGTTGATCTCCAGGTAACTGTGAGTCTCCAGGTGCGTCTGCGCCCTCCGCTCCTCCAGCACGATCTTCCTCGCCGCCCTGAAGATCTTGTAGTACACCACGATCATCACCGTCAGAGGGATGTAGAACGATCCCAACGTCGCGTAGATCTGGTAACCAAAGTTCTGGCACACGAAGCAGTGGATGGCGTCGGTCCCTGGGGGAGACCCGTGTTCGTTGCCGAGGATGAGAAGGGGGGGCAGACTGATACACGCGGCCCCCAGCCACACCAGACTCACGCATCCGATCATCCGGCGCGGGGTCCGTTTGACGCCATACTCCAGGGGCTTGGTGATGGCGTAGTAGCGGTCCACGGAGATCATGCACAGGTTCAGGATGGACGCCGTGCAGGAGAGGACGTCGAACGACACCCAGAGGTCACAGGCCACGGGGCCGAAACTCCACTGACCGAGAACCTCGTACAGGAGGGCCATAGGCATGACGAGGAGAGCGACGCAGATGTCGGAGACGGCCAAGGAGACGAGCAGGTAGTTGCAAGGACGGCGGAGTTTCCGGACGAGGCACACCGCCACGCAGACCAGGATGTTGCCGACGACGGTGCCCACGACGACGCATAGCAGGACGATGACTATGATGACAGCGGCGACTGGGCCGTACGGGGAGTGAGGGCCCGGGAACCAGGCCTCGAAGGACGAGTTGTCAGGGAAAGACGATGTTGCGGTTGACGGCGAAGAGAGTAGAGATGGCAGGTCATCGGGGATCGTTGTGTTTCCCTCCATACGAGGAGATAGGGGACCGAGGGAGAAGAGGGGAGGAGGGAATTACTAGGGTGAGGGGCAGGGGGGTGTCACCCAACTCACGTGGACCTGTCCCTCTTAACCTGGAACACACTGGGACAACGTGAACACTTTCAAGGACCGCGCGTCACGACACTTCATATTCCCCCTGGTAAGAACGTGTTGGTCGTGTTGGTGCGGGTGACGGATAGAGTGACGATTCTTTTAACTTGATCCCTGATTGAACAATTTATCTCAGATTTTCTTCTGCTGAATCCATCCTTCATACTAAAGAAGAAAGAAAAAAGACGTTATCTAGTTAACCTAAACGCCGACCGGTTTTTAATCAATATCTCACACCCTGAGACGTCGACGTGACCCGATGATCCGGGTCAAAGAAGAACCCGCCCCTCCGCACCCTTCTCCTCTTTTTACAGTAATCGTCACTTCGGTGGTATTGATTTTCAATTGTCGACGAGGAACGTTTCGGTGATGTTTTCCTTTCGTTGATGTTCATTTGTGAACAGCTGGGAGGCGTTGAGTGGTGGCTAATTGTTTCACACTCGCGGGATACGGCGGAGGGCGAGAGTACCATCTGCAAAAAAAAAAAAACAGTAGTTAAACTTGTTTAGCTTGCATGCCTTATGTATAATATGTTGTCGTTGTTAAATATATTAAATATTCTAGTGCTCACTGGTATTTCCTTTTTTTTTTAACTCGCCTTGGTGACGTAGTTAGCTAACGCGCTAGTCGTTCCTAAATGGTTTTCCACTCTACCTCCACGCAAATGCGGGTTCACTTCCTCTAATTCAACCTTCCCAATTCCTAATCCATTAGCGTAATTAGTACTTAAAGCGTATAACCCGGACGGATAGTAAGACGCGGTGCTAATATTATTATTTTTTTTACGTGATAGCTGTGAAATCAGGTGAATGGAAGGAATTCAAAATGAATAGTACGATGTACTGCAAATACTTTCTCCCTCCGTTAACTAAAACTGGATATATTTACTTGTGACTCGTGAAAAGAAATACTAGTATATACTTTGTTATAGTATCGTATTAGGAAAACGAGAATATCTTATTTCGTCAAAGAGCATATATGAAAATTAATATACACATTTAAAGTTAATATGCTATACATTATTATTATTATTATTATTATTATTATTATTATTATTAGCACCGCGTCTTACTACCCGTTCGGGCTATACGCACTTACGCTAATGTGTAATGGTAGGGTGATTGTGAGATGAAATGGAGGACCTACAGTTTAACGTGGGATACGAACCACGGTGGAGGCCTGGCATTCTCTCCACATTCACAAGATGTCTTGTCAGAGGTGAAGAAAGGGTTGGTAATCAGATAAATCTGTGCCGGGACAGAGGATTGAACCCCGGCCGCCAGCACAGAAGTCTGATACCTTAACCTCTAGACCACCAGGTCACCACTATGCATTTTTAAATCCTCCATTTCCCAAAGCTCTTATCATATATATATATATATATATATTTGCCTAGAGGAAGGAAAATCTAAATTTTATAAAATATGATTTAAAAAAAAGTTGTTTTTAAACATCGCGTCTTACATCTCGTTCGGGCTCTACACTTATGCACTAATTACGCTAATGGTTTTAGGGATTAGGAGGGCTATATTTAGAGGAAGTTTACCCGCATTTGCGTGGAGGAAGAATAGATTTTTTTTTAAATCACTTTCAGTACATCATATTGAGATTCAAAGCTCGATAGCTACCTGTGATCGGCAGCTTAGTCTATTACAAGAGTAGCGCGTTAGACCTTGCGTTCGTTGAAGTGGGTCGGAAAAAGTTGTTTGTATTTAAAAGTTCTAGACCTTTATAATAATAAGTTATTTCGTATTTAAAAAAATTATAGAGATATTATCAAAATTGGAAATTTCACCTCGTGTATAATACCTTCAAAACTATTTTCATGACAAAATTTGACGCGCCATTTTGTATGTAATCTTAAAAATTACTTGGACACAAATTTTGATCAAAACCATTTCTGGAAAATTTGAAAAAAAAAATCTTCTTTTGCCCTTAAATGGACTACCCTTAATTTGAAGGTCAAATAGCTAATTCCAAAATCCCTCCAAGCAACCGTCTTGAAAAAATGAGAGACCAAGTTTTATCCCGGTCCGGGGCTCAATCCTCGGTCCCGGCACAGATTTATCTGATTACCAAACCCTTCCTTCACCTCTGACAAGACATCTTGTGAATGTGGGGAATGCCAGGCCTCCACCGTGGTTCGGATTCCACGTTAAACTGTAGGTCCTCCATTTCATCTCACAATCACCCTACCATTACACATTAGCGTAAGTGCGTATAACCCGAACAGGTAGTAAGACGCGGTGCTGCTAATAATAATAATAATAATAATAATAATAATAATAATAATAACTTATACAGATCAGTAAAATGGTATCAACTCTAATCTCCATGACACACAGACGGTATTATACCGCAAAAACACATTTTTTCTGGTTTAGGTAGTCATGAAAAGTTGACATCCGTCACAAAATCTCAAATTTTTTTTTTTTTGAACGATCACAACAACTTTTTTTTTCCCCTCCGAAAGATCGTGAGAAAGTGAAAATATTAAAAAGTATCATTACTTTTTCACATGTAAGATTTTTTTTTCACACTAATTGAAAACATTGTTTTAAATAATCGTGACCGAGTGGAGCCATTTAAATTGGAATAATTAGTTTTAATTGGTTTGTATTTTTATCGCGGTTCAGTTTAGCCTATATGGTACAGACCAAATTTCATATGAAGGGCCGTTTAGAAAATACAAACATATTATTTTCACGGTTTACATCGATACAAATGTTACTAAATCATTACTACTATTACACGCCTCGGTGGCGTAGTTGGCTAACGCGCTAGTCGTGTTGAGCTCGACCGCTAAGAACGGGGAGATCGAGGTTCGAATCTCGGTCAGTTGAACTGGGGGTGGTTTTTCCTAAATGGTTTTCCACTCTACCTCCACGTAATTGCGGGTTCACTTCCTCTCATTCAACCTTTCCAATTCCCAATCCATTAGAGTTATTAGTACTTAAAGCGTATAACCCGAACGGGTAGTAAGACGTGGTGCTAAATATTATTATTATAATATTATTACTACTATTTTTAGATATTAATATATATATATATATAAATATATATAAAGACTGACGGTTAGAGATCCCATGGTTTGACGTATTAATACATTAAATTAGACCTGGAAACTTTTTAGCCGGTAGGTAAGCCTCTTCGTATGAAAATTGAACTGTACATTAGATTTGATTTACTACTAATTATTGGTTGTTCGATGTCGATCTGCAGTCTACAAATATGACCTAATAAATTCATACATAAAATATAGTACGTCTCATATTTGCTTTAACCAAAAATTAAACAAATATTCGGTAACCAAACATAAAATTAAATTGTACTTCAAAGTGAAAACATGAAATAAACATTACCGTAAAATAATAATTAAAACTTTGTCCGCAATCAGACTCTATTTGTTTCAATTAAATCACAATGAGGGCACTCGAGTTGAGAGATGAAAAATGGGGGGAAACTCAGAGAAATTGAACGAGTGAGATAGTGATTTAAAGAATGAGGCAGTGATTTAGAAAGTGTTAAAAAAAAGGGTTTAGAAATTAATATAACTATTTAAAGAGCGAGATAGTGATTTATAAAGTGATATAATGGTTTAGAAAGTAAAATAGCTATTTAAGGAATGAGGTAGTGATTTAGGAGGTAAGATAGCTATTTAAGGAATGAGATAGTGATTTAGGAGGTAAGATAGCTATTTAAGGAATGAGGTAGTGATTTAGGAGGTAAGATAGCTATTTAAGGAATGAGATAGTGATTTAGTAAGTAAGATAGCTATTTAAAGAATGAGATAATGATTTAGTAAGTAATATAGCTATTTAAGGAATGAGGTAGTGATTTAGGAAGTAAGATAGCTATTTAAGGAATGAGATAGTGATTTAGTAAGTAAGATAGCTATTTAAGGAATGAGATAGTGATTTAGGAAGTAAGATAGCTATTTAAGGAATGAGATAGTGATTTAGTAAGTAAGATAGCTATTTAAGGAATGAGATAGTGATTTAGTAAGTAAGATAGCTATTTAAGGAATGAGATAGTGATTTAGTAAGTAAGATAGCTATTTAAGGAATGAGATAGTGATTTAGTAAGTAAGATAGCTATTTAAGGAATGAGATAGTGATTTAGTAAGTAAGATAGCTATTTAAGGAATGAGATAGTGATTTAGTAAGTAAGATAGCTATTTAAGGAATGAGATAGTGATTTAGTAAGTAAGATAGCTATTTAAGGAATGAGATAGTGATTTAGTAAGTAAGATAGCTATTTAAGGAATGAGATAGTGATTTAGTAAGTAAGATAGCTATTTAAGGAATGAGATAGTGATTTAGTAAGTAAGATAGCTATTTAAGGAATGAGATAGTGATTTAGTAAGTAAGATAGCTATTTAAGGAATGAGATAGTGATTTAGGAAGTAAGATAGCTATTTAAGGAATGAGATAGTGATTTAGTAAGTAAGATAGCTATTTAAGGAATGAGATAGTGATTTAGGAAGTAAGATAGCTATTTAAGGAATGAGATAGTGATTTAGTAAGTAAGATAGCTATTTAAGGAATGAGATAGTGATTTAGGAGGTAAGATAGCTATTTAAGGAATGAGATAGTGATTTAGGAGGTAAGATAGCTATTTAAGGAATGAGATAGTGATTTAGGAGGTAAGATAGCTATTTAAGGAATGAGATAGTGATTTAGGAGGTAAGATAGCTATTTAAGGAATGAGATAGTGATTTAGGAGGTAAGATAGCTATTTAAGGAATGAGATAGTGATTTAGGAGGTAAGATAGCTATTTAAGGAATGAGATAGTGATTTAGGAGGTAAGATAGCTATTTAAGGAATGAGATAGTGATTTAGGAGGTAAGATAGCTATTTAAGGAATGAGATAGTGATTTAGGAGGTAAGATAGCTATTTAAGGAATGAGATAGTGATTTAGGAGGTAAGATAGCTATTTAAGGAATGAGATAGTGATTTAGGAGGTAAGATAGCTATTTAAGGAATGAGATAGTGATTTAGGAGGTAAGATAGCTATTTAAGGAATGAGATAGTGATTTAGGAGGTAAGATAGCTATTTAAGGAATGAGATAGTGATTTAGGAGGTAAGATAGCTATTTAAGGAATGAGATAGTGATTTAGGAGGTAAGATAGCTATTTAAGGAATGAGATAGTGATTTAGGAGGTAAGATAGCTATTTAAGGAATGAGATAGTGATTTAGGAGGTAAGATAGCTATTTAAGGAATGAGATAGTGATTTAGGAGGTAAGATAGCTATTTAAGGAATGAGATAGTGATTTAGGAGGTAAGATAGCTATTTAAGGAATGAGATAGTGATTTAGGAGGTAAGATAGCTATTTAAGGAATGAGATAGTGATTTAGGAGGTAAGATAGCTATTTAAGGAATGAGATAGTGATTTAGGAGGTAAGATAGCTATTTAAGGAATGAGATAGTGATTTAGGAGGTAAGATAGCTATTTAAGGAATGAGATAGTGATTTAGGAGGTAAGATAGCTATTTAAGGAATGAGATAGTGATTTAGGAGGTAAGATAGCTATTTAAGGAATGAGATAGTGATTTAGGAGGTAAGATAGCTATTTAAGGAATGAGATAGTGATTTAGGAGGTAAGATAGCTATTTAAGGAATGAGATAGTGATTTAGGAGGTAAGATAGCTATTTAAGGAATGAGATAGTGATTTAGGAGGTAAGATAGCTATTTAAGGAATGAGATAGTGATTTAGGAGGTAAGATAGCTATTTAAGGAATGAGATAGTGATTTAGGAGGTAAGATAGCTATTTAAGGAATGAGATAGTGATTTAGGAGGTAAGATAGCTATTTAAGGAATGAGATAGTGATTTAGGAGGTAAGATAGCTATTTAAGGAATGAGATAGTGATTTAGGAGGTAAGATAGCTATTTAAGGAATGAGATAGTGATTTAGGAGGTAAGATAGCTATTTAAGGAATGAGATAGTGATTTAGGAGGTAAGATAGCTATTTAAGGAATGAGATAGTGATTTAGGAGGTAAGATAGCTATTTAAGGAATGAGATAGTGATTTAGGAGGTAAGATAGCTATTTAAGGAATGAGATAGTGATTTAGGAGGTAAGATAGCTATTTAAGGAATGAGATAGTGATTTAGGAGGTAAGATAGCTATTTAAGGAATGAGATAGTGATTTAGGAGGTAAGATAGCTATTTAAGGAATGAGATAGTGATTTAGGAGGTAAGATAGCTATTTAAGGAATGAGATAGTGATTTAGGAGGTAAGATAGCTATTTAAGGAATGAGATAGTGATTTAGGAAGTAAGATAGCTATTTAAGGAATGAGATAGTGATTTAGGAGGTAAGATAGCTATTTAAGGAATGAGATAGTGATTTAGTAAGTAAGATAGCTATTTAAGGAATGAGATAATGATTTAGGAGGTAAGATAGCTATTTAAGGAATGAGATAGTGATTTAGGAGGTAAGATAGCTATTTAAGAAATGAAATAGTGATTTAGGAGGTAAGATAGCTATTTAAGGAATGAGATAGTGATTTAGGAGGTAAGATAGCTATTTAAGGAATGAGATAGTGATTTAGGAAGTAATATAGCTATTTAAGGAATGAGATAGTGATTTAGGAAGTAAGATAGCTATTTAAGGAATGAGATAGTGATTTAGTAAGTAAGATAGCTATTTAAAGAATGAGATAATGATTTAGGAAGTAAGATAGCTATTTAAAGAATGAGATAATGATTTAGAAAGTGATAGTTGGTGAGAACTAGTGTGTGAGTGAGAGCGAATGTGTGAGTAACAAAGATTGTATGAGTGAAAGAGAGTGAGTGTGTGTGTGAGTAAGAAAGATTGAGTGAGGGAGAGAAAGAGCATGTGTGTTTGAGTGAGAGAGTGTGTGTGAGAGTGAGAAAGAGTGAGAGAGAGAAAATGTGTTTTTAAGTGATAGAGAGAGTGTGTGAGTAAGAGAAAGTGTATGAGTTAGATAGATTATGTAAGAGAGCAGAGGTTTGACATGTTAAATACCGATGAATTGCACACCCCCGGTTGTGGTTGAGAACGTGATTAACCTCTACTCAAGAGTTCCCGGTTCGAATCTGAGTTTATCAACTGTAAATTAATTAAGAGTTAATTCCAAGTGCGACCACTCATATTATTATTATTTAGCACCGCGTCTGACTACCCGTTCGGGTTATACACTTTAAGTACTAATTACGCTAATGGATTAGGAATTGTGGAGGTTGAATTAGAGGAAGTGAACCCGCATTTGGGTGTAGGGAGAGTGGAAAACCATTCAGGAAAAACCTCCCCACTTCACCCGACCGAGATTCGAGCCTCGATCTCCCCATCCTCAGCAGTCGAGCTCAACACGACTAGCGCGTTAGCCAATTACGCCACCGAGGCGGGTACCACTCATATTGAATTGCCTTTGAAATTACAATACAAATTATTTAAAATTATGTAGATTAGCTAAAAATCGTAATATTCAGTAAAATGGGAAATTGCGTATGGATTAAATTTTGAATATAAATGACATTATTTCATAATCAATCGACATTAAATATGACTTAATATCGTTAAAAAGGACTTTTGAATTTATAGACAGAAGGGAGAGGGTTCTGTAATCAGGGACTGACTGGTAGTAGCCTAGTGTTAAGCTTGCATTGATTGAATTCGTCAATTAATGGTTTGTTGGTGGTACGCAATATGCATTAAAACCATTAACCTCAATTTTGTTTTGCAAATTCTTCCTTACTATGGATAGCTCCGAACATTTTAAAAATTATTGTGAAAAACTATATCTTAGTAATAAATCTATGATCAATTTTTGAAAAATAAATAAACTGTATTTTTAATGTATTTAAAGAGATTCGTTTGAAAGTGATTCTTTTAATTACGTGCATAATAATTACTGTGGGTGTTGAAGCCGAAGCGAAGTCTTGGGCTTCAAATTTTAGATTACAGAACTTCACAGACTCCTAATCAAATATACATTAGTTTAAGGAAACCAAAAGGAGAGTGGAATTTAAAGAAATAAAATAGCATCCAACTGGAGAGAGGATGGGAAATCGCATTGAACGCTAACCCAGAGCACCTCGTTGGAAATAAATCTTTGTACTTTCGCGTGAAAAAAAAACCCCGCAGGATCGTCATTTGTATATCCCCAAAGAAAAGTTAGTAATTCGGAGTTCACTAAAAGTTCACTCTAAAAACTACAATAGCCACCAATAGTTTTTTTTGTTTCATTTTTTTAGGTATTTAACGTGCATTTTCTGAACTGACTTATTTATCAGTACACGACTGACAAACAAACCTAAATCTGAAACAGACACAACACCAGCTCCCCGCCCTTTAATTCATCATTAAGTACCTTTTCACCCGAGAGGTATTTCAACGCGCGAATTTTATCCGCTGAGATATATTGGTTCAAATGTGAGCGTTCACGTAAAGGGAGAGAAAATATCGCGCCACTGATCTAAAACAGTCGCTTGTATCTAGCGACGATATTATCGTTCACGCGGGGGAAATACCGCACATCGAGTTTGAGATACGTCGGGTCAAATGTGTGCTCTCAGACGATCTACATATAGTAAGTTAACAAGCAACATACACGCCAGTCGTGTTGAGCTCGACGGCTGAGGACGGGGGGATTGAGGTTCGAATATCGGTCGGGTGAACTGGGGGGAGGTTTTTCCAAAATGGTTTTCCACTCTCCCTCCACGACAATGCGGGTTCACTTCCTCTAATTCAACCTTCCTAATTCCTAATCCATTAGAGTAATTAGTACTTAAAGCGTATAACCCGAACGGAGTAGTAAGACGCGGTGCTAAATAATAACAAGCAATATAACTGCCACTTTTTTCTGATGGTGAGATTGCATTTCTCATATTTATAGCAGCTTTCAGTAACCTTGGTGATAAACAATGATGAAATTCGTCAAATGTTGCCAAATGACATGCGAAAATATTTGAAAAACTTATCGTCATACCGGCGTAGTTTAGTAAATTTTAAACTAAAATAACCTTCAAGTAGTCTACAACTAATTGGTGACCTGGCAGTCTAGGGGGTAAGGTGTCAGACTTCTGTGCTGGGGGGTCCGGGGTTCAATCCTCGGTCCCGGCACAGATTTATCTGATTTCCAAACCCTTCCTTCACCTCTGACAACATGTGTATTAATCACGATTTTTGAATGTGAGGAATACCAGGCCTCCACCATGGTTCGGATTCCACGTTAAACTGTAGGTCCTCCATTTCATCTCACAATCACCCTACCATTATACATTAGCGTAAGTGCGTATAACCTGAACGGGTAGTAAGACCTGGTGCTAATAATAATAATAACAAAAATGTTTCAGTGTTGAATTTTATTATTAATTTAGTGTGTATTAAAAACAAATTAATCAATTTTCTGTGACGTTTACAGATGTTTCCAACAAATAGGGCTAGCAAGCTCAGTCGGTGGATCGTATTTCTTCTGAGTTAAGAGTCCTGGGTTAAATTCCTGGCACGGCAAAAAAAAAAATATTATTGGTGAAATGTGGGCTTCCCCTTTCTTAGTACCCTTTCACACAAGACATATTTTTATCTCGAGAATAATAGTTCGCGCAATCAATTCTGACGTTCCTTTCGGATCGATCGATCCATGTTCAGTGGTGCTTTAACCCTGGTGTGGGACACATCATGGCCGACAACCGTATGATGCCTACTTATCTTTTGTTTCGCAGAACAACCAAAACAAAGAATATGAAGAGGTTCTGGGTACACGTATAATTAGTTGTATTATTATTATTATTATTATTATTATTGGCACCGCGTCTTACTACCCGTTCAGGTTATACGCACTTACGCTAATGTATAATGGTAGGGTGATTGTGAGATGAAATGGAGGACCTACAGTTTAACGTGGAATCCGAACCACGGTGGAGGCCTGGCATTCCTCACATTTAAAAATCGTGATTAATACACATGTTGTCAGAGGTGAATGAAGGGTTTGGAAATCAGATAAATCTGTGCCGGGACCGAGGATTGAACCCCGGACCCCCAGCACAGAAGTCTGACACCTTACCCCTAGACCGCCAGGTCACCGAAACATATTTATTATGGACAGGCACAATTAGAGTTTAAACTAATTTGCCAGTGATGGGGATTCTGGGTTCAATTTCTGCTAGGATTTTCCACTTTCTTTCTTCGCGCAAATTCAGGTACATTGTCTCTAAATTCTACCTTCCTCTTCCACACCTATTAGCATAATTAAAATATCGCAAGAATACGTAGTTAAAAGTATCGGGGAGGGAATAAAAACGACACTGAAATGTATTTTATTCCAAACGTGAGTGTTTAAATAAAGATCTCTCCGTTCAAAGTACAGGTGTGACAACCTTGGATCCTGTGACGTAGCCGCGCGACAAATAATGGCGTGTGGTAGGACTGACGAACCAACTGTGTCTCCCCGGTACGATCATGAGGATGAATATATGAACCCAGGTGGACGTGTTTATTTACACGTGGTTTACAGTAGTCGCAAGATGTAATGACTCCTTCCACCGCGGCGCACGCACGAGAGTTGGGGGCTCAAAGGTTGTGTTCAAGCTAGTAACAGTAGTAATATTGTGCGTCTGAGCTGCGTCATCCGTAGCCCAGTTCTTGGAAAGATCAACTCCAGTACTGATGTACCATTGTTCAGGGGTCGCCCGATTGTACTAATCGTATATCCTTTCCGTGGAGATTCTTTACATGTCCCGGTGAGATGAGGTGATGGTGATAGTGAGTATGAGGGTGATAGTGAGTATGAGAGTGATAGTGAGTATGATGGTGATAGTGAGTATGATGGTGATAGTGAATATGAGGGTGATGGTGAGTATGAGAGTGATAGTGAGTATGAGGGTGATAGTGAGTATGATGGTGATAGTATGATGGTGATAGTATAATGGTGATAGGAGGTGTGAAGCTGTAGAACCAGTGGAAACACTCAAATCTAACTTAAGCCTAGCTAACCAAACCTTGGTGACCATTGGGGTGATTCCCCTTTCAAGGAAAATATCCCAAGTACCAGTCGGGAATCGAACCCAGGGCCCCTAGGCTCGTAGCCAAGGGAACTGACCACTACACCATGGAACCAGTTGTTCGAACTAGTGATTGTAACAAATATCATATAGTCATTCTTTTCATTTTTCCACCTCGTCTTAATACTCGTTCAGACTATCCGTAAATTTACACTAATGGTTTGGTAATGAGGAAGTTAAAATTTTGAAGAATTGTAGCCAAATTTTCGGGGAAGCAAAGTGGAAAAACATTAGACAAAAAGAGTACACTTGACCGGGATTTGAATCCCTATCTCCCCGTCAACGGTAGTCCAGTATATTGGTAATGTTACGACTTAGACCATTTGACCACTCAAGCGGATATAATTCTATTCATATTATTACTGGACTGTTTTTTGAAACACATCATCCCCTTTATAACAGTATTTTAACACTTATAGGACCCGCCTTGGTGGCGTAGTTGGCCAACGCGCTAGTCGTGTTGAGCTCGACTGCTAAGGACGGGGAGACCGAGGTTCGAATCTCGGTCGGTAGAACTGGTGGTGGTTTTTCCTAAATGGTTTTCCACTCTCCTCCCACGCAAATGTGGGTTCACTTCCTCTAATTAAACCTACCCATTAGCGTAATTAGTACTTAAAGCGTATAACCCGAACGGGTAGTAAGACGCGGTGCTAAATATTATTAATTATTTAATCAAAACCTTGATCCCCCCGTCACCGGCAATCCAGTCTAATGCAAGAGTAGCGCGTTAGACCACGCAACCACTGAAGAGGGTGCGATGGGTAGCTAGTAAAATATAAACTAGTTCTAAATACAGGTGTATCCAAGACCTTATTGAAGACGTTGTATTTATCTTGCAGTTGAATATTAAAGTTAGTGTTAAGTGAAAACCACGAAAAAAACCCCTATCTTTGAATTTTTTAAGCTTTCACTTCCCCCCCCCCCC
>CABFVX010004868.1:47194-58558 GCA_902151425.1 Timema shepardi
CCCCCTCTCGCGTGTTTGGTAGCTTCGCTTCAAATTCACATTAAAAAGACATTTTTTAATGCACGGTGAAGGTCATGACACCTTATAACTACTCTATATCGCAGCCAATCAAAAGAAAGAATTTATAAATGCAGGTTTGTTCCGACCTACGTTATCCACCCTCTCCAACGGGATAATATTAGGGTGAAGAGGAAAGTGGGGTGGAAGAGTTGAGTAAATGTTGAGAAGGGGGAGAGGGTTGGAAGCAAGCGAGCATCACAACAAACCGTGGTTGACTGCAAAAAAAAACAAACACAAATTTAATTTTGCTTTACCTTGAAATTAGTTTACGTATAAACTCCTTTTTTTTTAAACTGTTGTACGTAAATTCAACATCGCCCTAGCTTACGCGCTTTTTATCTCTTTTTTTATTAGTTTTTTTTATCACTGGTTCAGGTTATACGCATATATAATAATTACTCTAAATAAAGGTAGAGATGAGAAGGGAAGTATTTTAAAGAGAATACGCACGCATATCCGCGAAAAGAGAGTGGGAAATAACTTAGGTAAGAACCACCCTAAGAAGAACCGAACAGGAATCGAACCCCAATCTCCTAATAATCAGCAGGCCAGTCCTACAAGAGACCGTTCGGAAAATGAAGTGGGGGTTTATTATTGGTTTATTTTATCATAATATTTTGTGAGTTCTTTTAGAAAAAAAATATGTAACGGATTAAAATTTAAAAAATTATAATTAAAATCAGCTACTTCGGTGTACGCGTAGTTCTAAGGAGTCACTTTCCCAATATACTAGAGTGCCGATGATATGTAGATCACGGTTTGAAACCCGGTCGAATGTAGTGACGGTGGTTTTTACTTAGTGATTTTTCACTCTCCCTCCATGCAAATTAAGATACATTGCCTACAAATTAAACCTTAAAATATTACAGTAGCCCCATGTCTTGTTTGGTGCTGACTGACAGCTAACAGCTGACTTCTGACAGTCAACATTTAGGTATATACCTAGATTTTGACCGTCAGAAGGGACAGCTGCTAAACACACGTTTTTTCAGATCATATGGTTCGGCGTAGGGGTACATAATTTGGTCCGGTAACGCTTCAAATCTTTTATCTGTCAGCTGTGAGCTGTCAGTCAGCACCAAAGAAGCCATGAGACTACTGTAGCTTGATTAGTACATGATATAACTTAAACAGGAAGTATGAAGTGGTAAAAAACACACATTAAGATCCATCTATTGTGGGTTTTTTTTAAATGTTTGTCACGGATTATAACCTATCTCTCGAAAGAGATTGTCCAACCAAAGTTCAACATCGAACACAAACTTCACCGTGGATAAGAGAACAAAGGCCTAGTCTTATCATTTCTTTTTGAGAGCTAGAAACGCCCAAGCCACTGGCGTGTCTTGAAATGTAGCCAGAATAAGCAGAATTATACCTGGATTTTCACACACGTTGACATATGAGGTACCTACACTTAAAAATAAATATATAAACATTTTTTGTTGTCAACACTGATAACATCAAACTATAATATTCCCCACTTCGGCGGCCACGATGTCTAACGCACTAATCTCGTGTCGTACTAGACTGCGACCCGCCTCGGTGGTGTAGTTGGCTAACGCGCTTGTAGTGTTGAAGCTCGACAGCTGAGGACGGGGAGATCGAGGTTCGAATCTCGGTCGGGTGAACTGGGGGTGGTTTTTCCTAAATGATTTCCCACTCTCCCTCCACGCAAATTCGGGTTCACTTCCTCTAATTCAACCTTCCCAACTCCCAATCCATTAGAGTAATTAGCACTTAAATAGCGTATAACCCAAACGGGTAGTAAGACGCGGTTCTAAATACTAGACTGCGGAAGACGTAAAGATTGGTGTTCAATCCCGGTCGGGTGCTTTGAAAGAAATTTTCCCTAAATGGTTTTCCCCCTCTCTCCCTTCACGCAAATCCGGGTGTACTTCCTCTAAATCAAGCCTTGCAAATCCTTAACCCAGTAGTGTAATTAGTACAAAGGTGTATAATCTGAACAGGTACTAAGACGCGGTGCTAAAAGAACTATATTATTCGTGCTGTTGTATAGTTATTTTAAGCGTATAACCCGAGCGGGTAGCAAGACGCGGTGCTAAATATTGATATGATTAATTTAAAGTTATTTATAATATCTATCAAGAATGACAGCTGTCGATCACATGACTTGAAAGTATATCTAGTAACTGTTTTCCCATATGTCAGATATGGTCACACGCGAAAACGAATGAGATTTATTTTAAACAATATCTTGAATTATATTCTCATCACTCAGTAACACGCTTATGGGCCAAGGTACCAATGAGAATACATTCCCATGTGAGGTGTTTAGTGTGGAGCCTATGTATGAGGGGTCAAATAGAGACACAGTGGAAGGAAAACATATCACAGGTACAGTTCTAACAAGCTCTGCTTACGCTGTAAACACTCCACGACATGACACTTAAGATAATTGTGTAGCTATGACAAGAGTTATTATTATTATTATTATTATCATTATTAGCACCGCGTCTTACTACCCGTTCGGGTTATACGCACTTACGCTAATGTGTAATGGTAGGGTGATTGTGAGATGAAATGGAGGACCTACAGCTTAACGTGGAATCCGAACCACGGTGGTGGCCTGGCAATCCCCACCTTCACATGATGTCTTGTCAGAGGTGAAGGAAGGGTTTGGTAATCAGATAAATCTGTGCCGGGACCGAGGATTGAACTGTGATTAATATTTAATTCACCCATTTGCTGTACGTGGGAACACGCACTTAACGTCAAGCTAATAAAAGTTTGGGTTTCCAATTACGGTGAAGTTTAGGTTTGAATCCCGGTCGTGAATACAGAGGTTGTTTTTTTTTCCCCCTAAATAGTTTTTTTAGTCTCACTCCAAGCCGATGTGCATACATTTCTTTTAAATTCTAACCTTCTCGTCACTCAAAAATGTAAATAACCGCGAATATTTTGGACAAGTAGTAAAACATAGATCAATTTTTTTTTTATCTCATGAGAATTCATTTGGAAACAATGTTTCTAGAGTCCAGCCTCTATTCTGTTCCCCACCTTTTAAGAGACAGATACGTTGATGCTAAGCCAACCCTTCCGGTAATTAACTCTTATATAAACACTAGCCAGGTGGTTTTACCACTAATTAGTGGCCCCGTACTTTTTAACGGTTTTTTTTTGCTTACAATACGAGTAAAATGGGAACTCAAGCCAAACGAACCTTAGTAGTGAGACTAATGTTGGTTTTAAAACATATTACATTAACTGACTGAAATAATGTGTTGGTCAGGAGAAGAAAATAATTGCTTAAAAATGTTGGACAATAAACCTCTGCCTATAAAATTAACTACTATATGGCGCTAATTTCACGAGGCTGCGGTTACGATTTAGATCACGATTAGATTGTGGACAGCACAATTATTTTTAGATAAACCAGACCGAAATTATACTTGGATTAAAGCTCTATCTGGTGGTCGCGTGGTCTAAGACGTTAGTGCCGATGACGGTGATATTGGGGTTAAAATCCCATTCAGTGGTACTGAGGCCGGTCTTACCCTAAATGTTTTTCCACTCTCACTCCACAAAAATGTTGGTACACATCCTCTAAATTCATCCTTCCTCATCTCTAGAAGATTAGCGTGGTTAGTTTACATGATTTTTGAGGGTTCAAACTCAACCGGGGTCAATGGATTTTTCTGTAACGATAAATATACGCAGCACAACTTCCTTCGGATGGTAGGTTATTATTATTATTATTATTATTATTATTATTATTACCACCGCGTCTTACTACCAGTTCGGGCTATACGCACTTACGCTAATGTGTAATGGTAGGGTGATTGTGAGATGAAATAAAGGACCTACAGTTTAACGTGGAATCCGAACCACGGTGGAGGCCTGGCATTCCCCACATTCACAAGATGTCTTGTCAGAGGTGAAGGAAGGGTTTGGTAATCAGATAAATCTGTGCCGGGACCGAGGATTGAACCCCGACCGCCAGCACAGAAGTCTGACACCTTACCCCTAGACCGCCAGGTCACCGAGAGTCTGTAGCTATTTATAGAGTTCCAAACTTTGTTCTTTACCAGATGGTTTGATTCAGCAAGAGCGAGCAGTAGATCATCTTGTTTACTATCTATCTATCTTATTGACATCTAGTTGACATGTTTACTACTGGCAAAGACCGAGTTTGAAACGCCAGCCTGACACCCTCTAGCGCTCTGTTCGTAGAGTTTCTGTCGCAGCGTTTGAAACGCCAGCCTGACACCCTCTAGCGCTCTGTTCGTAGAGTTCTGTCGCAGCGTTCGGAACGATAGTCTGTCACGGACCTCAACATACAATGGTGGAACATATCTCTTGATCGAACTTGTGATTTGAACGCTTATCAGCTTCATATAGCAGTCATCCCAGCCCAGCCCATTCCTTTGTAGAACATGTAGTAAAATATTAATTTTAAAATTTGAATGCCACATCGTGACCAGCATGTATATCTATTATTATCTTCAGCACCGTACCAAATGTGTCCAATCCAAGTATATCTGAACCGTGCTTAGTAAATATAATATCTGCCTCGGTGACGTAGTTAGTTATCTAACGCGCTAGTCTGCGTAGAACGGGGAGATCGAAGTTCGAATCTCGGTCGGGTGAACTCGGGAGGGGGGGAGGCATTTTCCTAAATGGTTTTCCCCTTTCCCTCCACAGGAATGAGAGTTAACTTCCTATAAATTAGACCCTCATAATCCATTAGCGTGATTATTACGTAAGCGTATAACCCGAACGGTTAGTAAGACGCGATGCTAAGTAAAAGTTAAAAGTAGTAATTATAATGAACGCTTCCACTAACAAGATTATGAATGGTAGCATGCGCTTGTAAATAAATTATCTTATTTACAATCTCTTTCCCAAACCCTTCCTTCACCTCTGACAAGACATCTTGTGAATGTGGGGAATGCCAGGCCTCCACCGTGGTTCGGATCCCACGTTAAACTGTAGGTCCTCCATTTCATCTCACAATCACCCTACCATTACACATTAGCGTAAGTGCGTACAAACCGAACGGGTAGTAAGACACGGTGCTAATAATAATAATAATAATAATACAATCTCTTTCATAATCTGTGATTGTATCCCTGTTTTAAACCGTCTCACACTACGCAATAAACGTAGACAAAACGTAATCAGCCCACTTCAGTGGCCACGCGGTCTAAGGCGTCAAGCCTCGTGTTGGATCGACCTGATAGTAACTGGGAGATCGGGGTTCTAATTTCGGTCGGGTCTACCGAAGGTTTTTTCCCCCCACTAAATGGTTTCCCACTCTCCTTCCACGCAAATTCCTGTTGATTACCATCATCATGCTTCCTTCCTCATCCCTAACTTATTAAAGTAATTATCATAAATGCGTATAACCAGTGTGCATTTTTCTGTAATTAGTCTTATTTAGAAAATGGTTGAATTGAGCCAAATAAAAATGTTTTGTCATATTTTAAATTTTGTTTATTTATTTGGGGTATTTGACGGGAACTTTCTAAACCAACTGTTTTATATCATCATTAAGCACACAATTTATAAACTGACTTAGATCTTAAAACACAAACAACAACCAGCCCTGCGGTTGTGAAATCCACATTTCAAAAATGATCAATTTTTCTGACATGACAGGAATCAAACCCGGGTCCCTTAGATCAATAGAAAGCTATGGAACCGACTGAGGTAAGGTGTTGGACTTATATAGTTAGAAAGAAATACAACCCAATTGAAGAAGTTAGAAAACCACCCTTCGACACAATTTGTGGTTCTATCTTAGGATTGTATTTAATATCTCGGGGTTAACTGGCTTGAGGTGGGTCGTAGATGGAAGCAGACGTTTCGGATCAAGGCGTAAATAGTCACACCGTCGGCGTAATTGGCGTATTTTATGGAGCGTTGTGTAATTATGTCACGGACAAATGACAAAGCGAGACAACTTGTTCCAATGCCAAGATGAACAGAGATATCTTTTTTTTTTATCAAGATAATAAAGAGAGTTTTATTGTTATTTGTGATAGCGCTGGATTAGGTTGTGTTTGTTTTTTAGCGCCGCGTCTTACTACCCGTCTGGTTTATCCACATATATATTAATAATGTGTTAGAGATGAGAAAGATGGAATTCAGAGAATATGTACTCACATTCGCGTGGAGGGAAAACCGAGAACAAATTTTAATATCAACCCTTAGTACGGCCCAACCGGGGTTTGAATCCCAATCTCCCCAATTGACCCCTACACCATGTGACCACATAAATTAGGTTTACCAAGTTGAGACATTCTAAAAACTACGAGGAAAAACAGTTTTTAAAATGATAGCTGCATCTTATTTTTCTCTTAGAGGTAAATTATTTTTAACAGGGAAAAAAAACAGCTTCGGTGGACACATGGTCTAGGGCATCACTCTCAGTTTGGACTGGCCTACTGATGACAGGGAGATCTGGGTTCGAATCTCGGTCAGGTGTACTGAGGATTTTTTTAATAATGGTTTGTTTTCCACTCTCTCTCCACGTAAATGCGGATACACTTCCTCTAAATATAACCTTCCTAACCCTTAAAACTATTAGTATAATTAGTAAATATAATCGTACAACCCGAATGCGTAGTACCACATGGTGCTAAAAAACACAGGAAATAGGGAAAATGTTTGACCTTGATATTATTATTATTATTACCGCGTCTTACTGCCTGTTCGGGTTGTACGCACTTACGCTAATGTGTAATGGTAGGGTGATTGTGAGATGAAATAAAGGACCTACAGTTTAACGTGGAATCCACCACATTCACAAGATGTCTTGTCAGAGGTGAAGGAAGGGTTTGGTAATCAGATAAATCTGTGCCGGGACCGAGTATTGAACCCCGGGCCACCAGAACAGCAGTCTGACACCTTACCCCTAGACCACCAGGTCACCCTATCCTCTTATAATTATGTCAGTTTGTACCTAGGGTTAGAGACAAAAATGGCTTTATAGATTTCGTTCAAACTTATCATAATTTTGAATCTCGCTCTAGCTTTTAAATGAAGGCTAATTTACTGAATACTGATTCTTATAAAAGTCAAATTTTGTTTTAAATGGTTTAAACTATCTTGTTTAAAATTGATATCTGGAAATTGTTTAATACTGTAAATAAGAATGAATTTTCGTTTATTTATAAAAAAATGTTAATTTTTTAATTCGAAACTTTTTTACCCACGTCGCTTTAGATTTATATTTAATTCACTTTTTTTTCAGATCTAAATTTTAATCGAGGTTATATGTAAAGTAAATCACAAAAATATCAAAATAAAAAAATTGTCACCTATCTATAAAAAAACAATCACTATATCTTCATACAAAATTATTAATAAGTATCTAATTATTAGTAAAAAAATTAATTACAAACCTTTTAATCAATAGTTTCTCAACGTGTTGAAATTTAATAAACGAATAGTAGTAAGGCATTTTATGACACAGTATATTTGTTTGTTGTTTTTTTGTATTTTTAATCACATTTTAAATTTGTTTCTACTTATATTGTAGGCCTACTATTTTTCACACAACATCAAAAACATTATTGAAAGTACCGTCTATCTATTCAGAAATATAAATCCTCTCGAAAAATACTAGCGAATATTTAAAAAAAAACACCACAACAACAAAATCTTGAGGTAAATAAGAAATAATACTTTTCTTCGAGGAATAATTAACTTCGTGTTTTATTTATTCACTGCATAATTACTTTTTATTGTTAAAATACCATTATTATTTTTTAAATTTCATGAGAATTCAAATCATCTTCAGAATATCACTTTTTTTTTCTTGCCTGTCTCGCGTTCATTTTAAGCAAGTTTGTAATACAAAGCAAGAAGGGGTTTTTTTTGTGGGAAGGAAAGATTACTATATAAAATATTTCCGCCGGCCAATTTGTCGCGCGATCGTCTCGAAAGTTGCCGTCGGGCGCGCCACAGGTATACACAGACGTTAACCGAAGCGAGTCGCACCGCATACTGAGTCGGCCCTCTGCTTCGCCGATACATTTGAACCAACCAAAACGCCGGGGCGAGTAGTGACGTCACGAACGCGCGACGAACAGAAGAGAGAGAGAGAGGGAAAGATAAAAAAAAATACAACACCCTAACAGAATGGCTGACATTTTGTTTCCGACATTGATTACTACTGTCTAGTCAATATCACGGGATATAATTTTTGAATCAAGCCCCCCCAAAAAAACTTACCCCCTTTCACCCTATTCATCGTTATTTTATGTGTTTTTATTTTTTATTTATCACCACATCTTAGCTTATTACCATTATTATTATTAGCACCGCGTCTTACTACCCGTTCGGGTTATACGCACTTACACTAATGTGTAATGGTAGGGTGATTGTGAGAGGAAATGGAGGACCTACAGTTTAACGTGGGATCCGAACATTCCATTCCCTACATTCACAAGTTGTGATAAATACACGTCAAGGAAGGGTTTGACAATCAGATAAATCTGTGCCGGGACCAAGGTTTGAACCCCGGTCCCCCAACACAGAAGTTGGACCCCTTACCCCTAGACCTCCAGGTTATATACATATATGATAACAATTAATCTAACGGACTAGGTATGAGGAAGGAAGCAATCTAGATGTAATCTACCCACATTTGCATGGAAGGAAAATGGGAAACCATTTAGACCAAAAAAAACCCACCCTCATTAGGCCCGACCGGAATTCAAACTGCGATCTTCCTGTCATCAGCAGGCCAGTCCAACAGTATATTGATGTCTTAGACCATTCAGCCACTGAAGCGGGTGGTTCTAATTTAGATGACAATTATTTTAATAATTAAACTTTTTTTTTTAAGAAGTTAGCACGTATTAATTATTTATTCGTCTTGACCATACAAACTTGTGGATCTCTGTGATATTTTAAATCTTGTCTAGTTGTTTGAACAATTTTTTACTTTCTCGAGCTCGAGAAACTATTGTTATCGTATGAATAAGTTTAACTCGAGATTTTGATAGATGTTGACACCCGCCTTGGTGGCGTAGTTGGCTAACGCGCTAGTAGAGTTGAGCTCGACTGCTGAGGACGGGGAGATCTAGGTTCGAATATCGGTCGGGTGAACTGGGGGTGGTTTTTCCTAAATGGTTTTCCACTCTCCCTCCAAGCAAATGTGGGTTCACCTCCTCTAATTTAACCTTCCCAATTCCTAATCCATTAGAGTAATTAGTACTTAAAGCGTATAACCCAAACGGGTAGTAAGACGCGGTGCTAAATATTATCATTATTATTTGATAGATGTTGACGAACCTGAAAGAGTTATTTTAGCGATGTCTGTCTTTATGCCTGTATCTCATCTTGGACTGAATCGGGCTAAAACTTGGTATCTAGGGTTTCCATAAGGTTCCACAGAAGATTTTTGAACCCTAAAATAAAGGGTAGTTTACTAAATGGCAAAAATATGTTATTATTATTACTATTATTACCGCGTCTTACTACCCGTTCGGGTTATACGCACTTACGCTAATGTGTAATGGTAGGGTGATTGTGAGATGAAATGGAGGACCTACAGCTTAACGTGTAATCCGAACCACGGTGTAGGCCTGGCATTCCCCACATTCACAAGATGTCTTGTCAGAGGTGAAGGAAGGGTTTGGTAATCAGATAAATCTGTGCCAGGACCGAGGATTGAACCCCGGCCGCCAGCATAAATATTTTATTAAAATACTCTTTCACGATTTTCATTAAAACGCTTATCTCTGCACTGTATAGCAAAAAAGTGTTGCAAACAATTTTTTTACACTAAAATGACTTTGAGGGTACTTTAAATTAGCACTTTACATTAGCACAATTTCGAACATAGGCTATATCCATAACGATTTGAGTTACAAAAGTATCACCAAGTTGTGGGGATATTAATTTTTTTTTAATATTTGAAGTTTAATTTTTATAAAACTCATAGTTTCCCGAGCTATAAAAGTATTTTTTAAACGGATTTCTATGAAATGGGAGAGTTTATTGTTAGACTCTTTGTTAGCGAAGATGTTACTTTTTCCTCTATATAGGTTTCTGTGACTGTGTAGATTATTTCAAGTATTTTTTTTGGTGGAATGTGATGATCGTTTTACTTTATGTTTCTGCAACGACGTATATTATTGTTTTTCACATATATTACGAGCTTTAAGTGTATTTCTCAATTTTTTAGGAAAAGGATCGGTAAATCTGTGTATCACCACTATTTATTTATTTATTAGAATTAATTTTAAAAAAAAATTACATCATTTAGTCTAGTATTCGATTTCGGATGTGATAACATTTCATTATAAAATGTTCGATTCAAATTACGAGTTTTTTTACAACAGATCATTATATTTGGATCCGATTTGAACCATTTTTCTATATGGATTCCATTTGAAATATTCAAATTTTTAATCATTCAATTGAGATTAGATTCAAAATTGAAATTTTGGATTCGCAAGGACTTAAAACATTATCAATATGATTCACATATTCCTCTCAGCTACCAACTCATTAAGTTACCCCTACAGTGACCTGGTGATCTAGGGGTAAGGTGTCAGACTTCTGTGCTGGGGGGTCCGGGATTCAATCCTCGGTCCCGGCACATATTTATCTGATTACCAAACCCTTCCTCCACCTATGACAAGACGTGTATTAATCACAACATGTGAATGTGGGGAATGCTAGGCCTCCACCGTGGTTCGGATCCCACGTTAAACTTAGGTCCTCCATTTCATCTCACAATCACTCACCATTACACATTAGCGTAAGTGCGTACAATCCGAATGGGTAGTAAGACGTGGTGGTAATAGTAATAATAATTAAGTTACCCAGAGGAATTTAATATATATTTTAATATTCTTGGAAGGGCAAACTTTATTCCCGGATAAAGTTCCCATAAACAAAATGAAAGTTTACCCCTATTAGCATTTTCCACACGACCCCTAACGCCCAATGTCGTAAACTAACAATGTGACTTTGTCGAGATCAATACACCAAGCTAACAATGTGACTTTGTCGAGATCAATACACCAAGCTAACAATGTGACTTTGTCGAGATCAATACACCAAGCTAACAATGTGAATTTGTCGAGATCAATACACCAAGCTAACAATGTGACTTTGTCGAGATCAATACACCAAGCTTACAATATGACTTTGTCGAGATCAATACACCAAGCTAACAATGTGACTTTGTCGAGATCAATACACCAAGCTAACACTGTGACTTTGTCGAGATCAATAAACCAAGCTAACAATGTGACTTTGTCGAGATCAATACACCAAGCTAACAATGTGACTTTGTCGAGATCAATACACCAAGCTAACAAT
>CABFVX010004869.1:32855-58550 GCA_902151425.1 Timema shepardi
CCCCCCCCCCCCCCCCCAATATGGTGGCCGCAGTCTCCCGGACATTAAGCGGCCACATCAGTCGCACCACGGGAGGGCAAGGCTATGCAGATCACACAAGCACTTTACACAAAGTGGTAACCGCTGTGCCTTAGACCGACCGACCCCCCCTAACACTTCCCTTTACCACCCCCCAAAAACCATCCCTTTCCAGCTCGCCAAATGGACACTTAAATTGCGGGTTTTTCCTCTCTACATCCCCTAATATATTTTTCTCCTTATTCCTTCACTGGAAGTCAAGAAAATCACTTTCAATCTCTCCCTGGATAAAAAAAAACATAACACAAACCTCACTCATCCCCTTTATTTCACCCTTATTTTATAGATGTTTTAACACAAACTTTCCATATTGTAAAAAATATCATAAAAAAAGGGTGGTGGTGTGATATAGCTCCCCCCGCGATATTCATGGACCCGTCAAATGTTGCCCAAGGGGGTCGGGTCCATTACCCCTGCCTTGAGAGGACTTAGTTCGAGAACGACCGAATGTTTTGTGGTTTTTACATTCTCCCTCCAAGAAAACTTCCGGTACATTTACTTTGAACTTCTCCCCCAGCGGTAACTATATTGGACGTTGAATGTTCCTTGATTTTTTTTTTAGCACCGCGTCTTACTACCCGTTAAGGCTGAACGTTTATATACTAACTAAGCTAATGTGGTAAGGATGGGTGAGGTTGAATATAGAGGAAGAGTACCAGCATTTGCGTGGAATAGAAGTGAAAAACGACCCTTAGTACACCCAACCATGATTCAAATCACGACACTGCCCCCCCTCCTTCCTCTAACCACCCTCTTCGTTGTTGGCAGTAAATTGTACTACGAGTGACGCCTTAGACGATTCGACCACCGAAGTGGGTGATATATATATATATATAATAAAGAAACAGTATTTCAAAAATACTGTTAGTATTAGTTTTAATAAATCAATTAATCCGACACCAAAGTTCAGTCGGTGGCGTGTTTAATTTTTGAACTAAGGGTCCCGGGTTCGATTGTTGGCAAGGCCGAAAAATGTATCATTGGAGAAATGTGGACTTCCCCTTTCACAGTGATGAATTAACGGCCTGGGGGATGGGTGTCGTGTCTGTTATAAATTTAAGTTAGTTTATAAGTCGTGTACTGATCTAATCTGTCGGTTCAAGAAGTGCACGTTAAATATCTCAAAATAAATTAAATAAATAAATCAGTCATCTCATTCAGGGTGATATATTTATGTGAAAGATAATATAGTCTCTGAATGTTTAAAAATAAAATGTAACTACCCTAATGGTGTAAGAAGAGTGGGGAACTATGTTAGGAAAAACCACCCTTAGTACGGCCAGACGTGATTTGAACCATGACCTACAAGTCGTCAGGAAATGAGACTGATCCTGAAATTTAGTACAAGTGGTTAATAATAATTCGAGTAAAGGGGTTTTATTATCTAAGGTGATAATATAAATAAGATCTCTTTTGATTTTTAAAATAAACATAAATATATCGCTCCTTGGAATTATCACTTTAACTACAATATACCCATTTTCAACCAAATTTTTAAAAAAATCCTTTTTTAATATCAAGAACATGTAAAAAACGGAAATCAGTAAACTACAATTAATCAAATATACCCTCCCCCCCGAAAATCTAGTAAGGAATTTTAATTTTCATCCCAAACACGCCCCAGACATATATTTAAAACAAAATTGCCAGAGGAGGCATTTGAGAAAACGTTTAAATTTTCAAAAATTACTCGTCATTAAACAAATTATTCTTGAACAAATTTTTACCTAAAAAAAACTAGTAGAACTATACAGTGCTATTTATAAGATTAAACACGTTCTATATTTTCTTAGTACACAAAATAGTCAAAGCTATATTTAAAAAAATGAAATTATCAAAAATCTAAACACCTATTTTGATAAAATTCCATCACATATTTTTGGATCCGTGCCAGGGATAGACATGGTATGGATACAAATGGAATTGAAAAATCCAAGTTTTTAGGGTTCTAAGGAGATAAAACGTAAAGATACGTTATAATCTCGAGCTAAAAAATGTTAATGATGACAATAATTTAGCTCTAAATGTGAAAGTAAAAAAATTAATAAAATTTAATAGTACATTTAAGGGGATTTAAAAAAAAAAGTTACCCATTTCAGTGGCCGCTAACGCGCGACTCTCGCAGTAGACTAGACTGACGATAACAGGGAGATCTGGGTTCAAATCTGGGTCGGGTGTACTGAGGATGGGTTTTTTCCCCCAAAAGGTTTTCCACTCTACCTCCACGCAAATGTGGGCACAGTTCCTATAAATATAGCCTTCTTAATCCCTAAAACCATTAACGTAATTAGGTACTTAAGTGTGTAACCCGAAAGAATAGTAAGATGCGGTGCTTGAAAAAAAAAATCTTCATTTACCCATAAGCCTTTTAGAGAGTCTGACGGTGAAAACTGGATCGTAAAAGTAAAAAGTAGGAAGGAGAAGCTGGGGGAGGAAGGGGTCTGTCTGTCTGTCTCTCCCCTTTGTTTGTTGGGCGCCCTGTATCCGGAGAAACCAAGCCCTAGCCCTCGTCTCTCATACCAGGAGCCTATGTGCTTGAAGGAGGTAGCGAGCAATAAGCGACACAGCGGGGACTGATGCACCCTGCATGACAATGTGATGGACAAGGCTGGGAACACCCCCCATCCCTTTCACCCTTAACACTGTAAACCTCACACTATGGCCACATCCTACTGCTTAAAAAAAGAGTTTGATTTTTATTAGAAACTGGAAAAGATTTATCACGAAAGAGCTTATTTTATTTTCTAAAGAAAATTATTATAAGATATTTGATGTATCTTAGGCTATATACATATGTACTAATTACGCTGATGCGTTAGGGATGAGGTAAATTGAATTTAGAGGAAGTGTATCCGCATTTATATATATATAAAATATTCATATTTTTCACTTAACTTTAACTTGTCAAGGAAACAGCCAATCTATTCTTAAACAATTATATATGATATCAATATATATTTAAATACTAGTAGCGTAACTTATTATTTATATTTCTGGAAAAACTATGGAAGCACAAATCTACCCATTATTATTCCGCACTTTGAGCGTGATAGTTTCGCAAATAACGGCTTTTAATTTGTAGCCATATAGAATCTAGTCTCGTTTTTTTGCGTGTACATAAATATTCATACAATCGTGGAAATGGGTTGATTAGGCCACTTTTTATTTGATACAAACAACAACTGAAAAATGGCTGCACTTTGTTAAGAAAACATATCATCGGCGATTAATGTATCAAGGGATAAATATTTATTTAATAAGTGTTGTGCCTTGTCTTGTTAGAAAGGTAAACAGAGCTTATTACAACTGTACCTGTGATATGTTCTCCCCCACTCTGTCCCCATTTGACCAGGGTAAGCAGAGCTTGTTACAACTGTACCTGTAGATATGTTCTCCCCCATTCTGTCCCCATTTTACCAGGGTAAGCAGAGCTTGTTACAACTGTACCAGTGATATGTTCTCCCCCACTATGCCCCCATTTGACCAGGGTAAGCAGAGCTTGTTACAACTGTACCTATGATATGTTCTCCCCAACTCCGTCCCCATTTGACCAGAGTAGCAGAGTTTGTTACAACTGTACCTGTGATATGTCCTCCCCCACTTTGTCCCCATTTGACCAGAATAGCAGATCTTGTTACAACTGTACCTGTGATATGTTCTCCCCCACTTTGTCCCCATTTGACCAGGGTAATCAGAGATTGTTCCAACTGTACCTGTGATATGTTCTCCCTCACTCTGTCCCCATTTGACCAGGGTAATCAGATATTGTTCCAACTGTACCTGTGGTATGTTCTCCCCCATTATGTCCCCATTTGACCAGGGTAAGCAGATCTTGTTACAACTATACCTGTGATATGTCCTCCCCCACCCTGTCCCCAATTGACCAGAGTAGCAGATCTTGTTACAACTATACCTGTGATATGTCCTCCCCCACCCTGTCCCCATTTGACCAGAGTAGCAGATCTTGTTACAACTGTACCTGTGATATGTTCTCCCCAACTCCGTCTCCATTTGACCAGGGTAAGCAGATCTTGTTACAACTGTACCTGTGATATGTTCTCCCCAACTCCGTCCCCATTTGACCAGGGTAAGCAGATCTTGTTACAACTGTACCTGTGATATGTCCTCCCCCACTTTGTCCCCATTTGACCAGGGTAAGCAGAGCTTGTTACAACTGTACCTGTGATATGTTCTCCCCCAATCTGTCCCCATTTGACCAGGGTAAGCAGAGCTTGTTACAACTGTACCTGTGATATGTTCTCCCCCACTCTGTCCCCATTTGACCAGGGTAAGCAGAGCTTGTTACAACTGTACCTGTGATATGTTCTCCCCCAATCTGTCCCCATTTGACCAGGGTAAGCAGAGCTTGTTACAACTGTACCTGTGATATGTTCTCCCCCACTCTGTCCCTATTTGAGCAGGGTAAGCAGAGTTTGTTACAACTGTACCTGTAATATGTCCTCCCCCACCCTGTCCCTATTTGACCAGGGTATGCAGATCTTGTTATAACTGTACCTGTGATATGTTCTCCCCCAATCTGTCCCCATTTGACCAGGGTAAGCAGAGCTTGTTACAACTGTACCTGTGATATGTTCTCTCCCACTCTGTTCCCATTTGACCAGGGTAATCAGAGCTTGTTACAACTGTACCTGTGATATGTGCTCTTCCATTATGTCCCCATTTGACCAAGGTAAACAGAGCTTGTTACAACTGTACCTGTTATATGTTCTCCCCCACTCTGTCCCCATTTGACCAAGGTAAACAGAGCTTGTTACAACTGTACATGTGATATGTTCTCCCCACTCTGTCCCCATTTGACCAAGGTAAACAGAGCTTGTTACAACTGTACATGTGATATGTTCTCTCCACTCTGTCCCCATTTGACCAAGGTAAACAGAGCTTGTTACAACTGTACCTGTGATATGTTCTCCCCCACTATGTCCCCATTTGACCAGGGTAAGCAGAGCTTGTTGAAATTGTACCTGTGTGTCTTGTGGTAGGAAACCTATACACTTTAGTTAAAACATTCACCGTAGATTAAACAAATATAGATGAGAATTTATAAGAGATAAGCCCCAGTTCGGTGGCCGAATGGTCAAAGCCGTGTCACTCAAGAAACATACTGGACTGGCGATGACGGAGAAATCAGGGTTCTAATCCCGGTAGGATGTTATGAAGACGATTTTTCCTCAATGGCTTTCCACTCTCTCTCCACCCACAAAAATGTTGGTACACTTCATCTAAATTCAACCTTCACAGTCCTTATCATTTTAGTCTAATAAAGTAATCTACATAGTCGCATGAACTGGTTTAGTAATCTTACTAAATGTAAATTCAGATTATTTTTTGTATACATAAATTGTTAAAAATTCTGATATATATATCATTGTTATATTTCAGATGGTTAAATGAACTTAATAACATATTAAATATTACTCCGCGGTGCTGAACTAACAAATGTCGCTGTCTTTGTCCTGATGACGTGTCCTCTTGTCCGCAGAGCCGAGCAACTACGTGTGTTCTACGTGCAAGCAGAGGCTGTACTCTGCGTGGCGACTCGTCCAACACGTGCAGAACACGCACGGGGTCAAGATCTACGTCGAGTCTTCCCCCTCCGCCTCGTCGACAGGTTCCGGTTCTTCGTCGTCCCCTTGCACCACCTCATCTCTCTCCAACCCCAAGAACGGCAGCAACGCCAACAACACCCACTCCTCTTCGTCATCGTACCTGTTCCGGATCCTCCTCTTCCTCCTCCTTGGGGTGCGCCAACCCTCCAGGGAGCGGCGCCCCCACCACCCCCATCGTCACACCTCTGTCGTTACCGCAGCCGGGGATACCCTCGAGGCTGTCTCACCACCAGTCCCTGCACCCCCCTCCGACCTCCCTCGTAGACGCCCACCACTCTCTCCATAGCCAGAACCCTTTTGGGGTTGGCGGTCTCCTGAGGATGCCCTTGGGAGACCGTTCCCACCACCAGTTCCCCCCTACTTCTATGGCGGCGCCCCTCACCAACCATTTGGCTCACCACCACATCGCAGGAAACGGTCCCGCGTCGGGTCTGTTCACCCGCCCTTCTAGTCACCACGACCACCACTTCAGGATGGAGCAGCTCGTCTCGGAGCAGTTCAGACATCACGGGCTGGGTCTGGCCGCCGCCGTGGCCGCCGCGGCAGGTGGGGTACCTCCTCCGCACCCACCTTTCCACACACCCAGCACGGAGCGGACGATACCTACCACCTCCTCCGCGTCTCGCCCCCCGGTACCTCCTGCTCCCTCGTTGGCCCTCTCTTTAGAACCTCAGTTGGACTTCTACTCGCAGAGACTTCGCCAGTTGGCGGGCACGACCAGCCCCGGCGCCGCCAACGGGAACTCCTCGCCCTCTCCGAGGAAACCCATCCTCACGCCCCCTTTCGCGAGTCCTAGTGGTGCGCTACCCTCCTCCGCCACAACCCCGCTGCACAACAACAACAACAACACGATCACCAGCAACAACAACCAGCCGGAGTGTCTGTCGTCACCCGAGAAACGCTCCCCGGACCCCGTCAACATTTCGGCATCCCTCACCGTCACACCGAGGTCCGCGTCGACGCCTCCCAACAACTTGAAACCTAAAGACTTTTCTTCCCGGGGACAGAGCGAAACTAGCTCGAACACGGAGAGGGTACGGTCCTGCGAGTTCTGCGGGAAGAAGTTCCGGTTCCAGAGCAACCTCGTGGTCCATCGCCGGACACACACGGGAGAAAAACCGTACAAGTGTTCCGTGTGCAACCACGCGTGCACGCAGAGCTCCAAGCTGAAGAGACACATGAAGATACACCATCGGGGAAACGGGGGGGCCGGTGGCGAAGCGGGGACTACCACGAACACCAACACAGTGGGAAGTACCAATTCGACACCGGACAATATCTCAAACCTAGGCTCGGTGGAAACCCTCGATGACGAGATGGACGACGATGAGGAAGAGGAAGACGACGAAGAAGACGAAGAGGACGAGATGGAGCTGGAAGAGGAGGAAGGGGATGACGATGATGACGATGACTTGGGAGGGGACGCTCCGGAGGACCTGACCACAAAGTCGGCGTCCTCCCCACCGCCCAATAACCACGGCGATACCAACAACAAGACGAGCACTCCCAGACCAACGCCCACCCCCACGCCGCTGGAGAAGATAGCGTCGTCAGGGTCATTGGTCGGGGAACTGATGGACAAGTTCGGGCTGAGTAACATCCAGCAGTATAATGAGGCGTACAAGCAGGCGCTGCAAGAGTCCGTCGTCGGGTCTCACCACCTGCACATCAACATCAAAGACGACCCTATCTATCGATCGCCTCTCATAAATGACAATAATAACGGAGGAAAGATCTCGTCGCCGATGTCAAAAAACCTCGAGAACGGCATCATGGACAAGTCGGCGGCCGCCATGCGGTTCCGAGAAGAGTTCGCAAAGAACATGATCGCCGCGGGTCAACCCCCTTTGGACCTCATCGGTGGCCCTCACGGACTGTTCGGCGTGGGGACCACCTTCGACAACCCATTCGACGCCGCGAACAAACGCCTCAAGCTGGATATGGAGAACCACCACCACCACTCTAACCATCACTCGACGCCGTTGGGTAGGGGGTCGACGCCCGGGAGCGACAGAGACGGTCTCTACGCCGGCCTGTGGATCCCGGCCATGGCGGCGGCCGCTCATCACAGGGACAGTATATTCGGGAACGACACGGCCTCCGCCATGGATCTCCTCTCGTCGCGTTCCTCCAAGTGCATGGAGAACGCCCTCCTGAAGGCTACCGGTAACGGCGGCTCCAAGGCCGGGCCCAGCGCGTCGTCCCTCGCGGCGGCCGCGGCTGCGGCCCTGAACCTGGGTCTGTCTGCCCCCGGCAATCAGCTCAGCATCAAGAAAGAGAGCAGGAGGAACGACACCTGCGAGTACTGCGGCAAAGTGTTCAAGAACTGCAGTAACCTGACTGTACACAGGCGCTCCCATACCGGAGAGAAGCCTTACAAGTGCGAGCTGTGTTCGTACGCATGCGCGCAGAGCTCCAAGCTCACGAGGCACATGAAGACGCACGGCCGGTTGGGGAAGGACGTCTACCGTTGTAGGTTCTGCGAGATGCCCTTCTCCGTGCCGTCCACCCTGGAGAAGCACATGAGGAAGTGTGTGGTGAACCAGAACAGCAAGGCCGGCGGCGGTCACATCCTACCGGCCCTCATCAGCGAAGACACCGGCGACTCGAGCACGTCGGCCTCCAAGGAGACCACATGACTCTTTCCTTGGGGAGGTTTCCGTCATCTCCCGCTGCAGAGCATCTACTGACTCAACCTCCCTCCACCGCACCACCGACCCCCCGCGGGCCTCCCCTCGTGGTTGGACCTGCCCTTGCACAGACCTCGGGCTCGGACTTTCAATCCGCTCTTCGGGTTCCCGATCAACTGATCAAGTGCAGAGCATTAACGTAGCAGTGGCCAATACGAAGCAAGGGATCTCCCGGTCAGGGCATGACGTTTTCAGTCACATGCTTTTGATATGTAAAGAAAAAAACAAACAAAAAGTTGGCGGTTGCCTAATTTTGAAAGTTCGTTTAAAAAGAGCCTCTAAGATACCCCGACCTAAGGGGGTGTACAAAGTTCAAGCTTTAAATAAAAGCGAGATTTGGAACATGCGACAAGATGTCGAAGATAATGTCACCTAACACTCACTACTTTTATTGTTTAAATGATCGTTCAAGTGCATCCAGTTTAAGAGAAAGATTCGAAGAAAATAACAAAGCAAAAAATATTATTTTATGCCGACATATCTGAATGCATCTACGATTATGTTAAAGATGTCATTTAAACACGCGTAGTTGTTAAAAGACTGTTTAGTAGCTGCTATAAAAATTATTATTTGTTTAAATATCAATGGTACAGGGCAAAAAAAAAAGGGGGGGGGGGCGGAGGCGGAAATCCCACCACACACATTTTCCAGGAAAACTTTTATATCGAAAACCCCCACAAGGACCCCAACACACTTTTTGTTTGATTAATTTAAATATGACAAAGAGCTCTTTTAAGGGCGTTACCTACCTGTGACGTAACAGCAGATAAATATAGTATCTTCCATGTTAGTGAATTTACGTTTTACTCAGCGAGTTTTAAAGATATAACGTTGATATGAAATCCATAAATTATTAAATAGTTCTAGAAAAAGTCCTACATTGTCACAAAATTGTTATTATCTTAAAGTAATTTTTCATACTTTTTTTTACAACTCAGGCTATTTGGATTGATCACGAAAATGGCCTGTAGAAGTATTTATACAAGTATGTAGATTTAAAAAAATCCATGCTAACATATATCTATATAAATTAGGAAACAAGAAAAAAAGGTAAAATTAGAAACGCAAGTAAAATGTTTTCAAGGCGTAAATATTAAAGCGACTGTAAACTCGTCAGAGGAAGAGGGAAAGGGTTATTAGCACATAGACAAGGGCCATCTCGGGGCGAATTACTCATTTGTTCCCCCTTCCCTTCTATTTCGTACATTGCCGTCTTAGTGTGATAGTGCTTAGACTGCTTAGGTGCGTAAAGTTTGAGATGAAACCTGCTTCGCAAAATAGCTTCGAAATCTCCAAGTAGGCGACGTCATGGGTCAGAAATGTCTCATGACTGTCTAAGAGATGGCAGCACAAACTCTATTTTAGTTAACATGATACTTTTACCCTGTACCCTGTACCATTCTAACGTCATATTTATGGAGATATTTAAAATTTGTTAATAATATATCAAAAAAAGTTTTCTCCTTCCTTCGAGATGTTTCCAAGTTATGTAGGTTATTGTCGGTTTTGAAGTCAAAGTTAAGGAGATTTGACCTTCATACACCCGTACTTAATCCATACAGTTTTATTGTGATCTTAAATCCGTCAGGAAGTAATTACATCAAATAACGATAACACATATATTCTTATCTCCAAATCAGGAAGTAATTACATCAAATAACGATAACACATATATTCTTATCTCCAAATCAGGAAGTAATTACATCAAATAACGATAGCACATATATTCTTGTTACCTCCAAATCAGGAAGTAATTACATCAAATAACGATAGCACATATATTCTTGTTACCTACAAATCAGGAAGTAATTACATCAAATAACGATAACACATATATTCTTGTTACCTCCAAATTAGGACGTAATTAATTACATCAAATAACGATAACACATATATTCTTATCTCCAAATTTGACGAGCTTTTCTAAAAAAAAAATTACGGACATAGAAATTTAAAGATGGCTCTTGTGCAACCAATATTCAATACGTCTGTGTGTGTGTGTGTTTTTTTTAATATCATCAGGAAATGTGACTGATCGTCTAAGTGGGAAGTAAGGAAAATACTGCTATTACTTTACAAAACGCTTTTAAACGCGATGTCGAGAAATGTCGGGTGAAAAACTTTGAAAGAATTCCTTTCCGACCACCCCAAAATAAGTCTTCGGATTGGCACAATACAAATATACACTGCTTTAATCATCCTGTGCGTGGAGGGTAGGATTTAAAAAAATAATAATTATTGTTGGTAGTGACTGTACAAACATCCCACATACAATATAGACATGAGAATAACCGAGTTCAACACACAATAGACCCGTACGTTCAAGGAATCTGTACATATTCTATAGTTAATGACCAACAAGTTGTTTATATGTTTGTGTGTATCATTTCTTCAGGATTTAACAAGAATCTGCCATACATAACTTAGTTCCTTCAATATTTTTTTGTGTGTGTTTATTAATTGTTTTGAAATACTCATTAATATATTTGTATTAAGTAATAACTATATATATAAATACTCTAACATATTTCTTTGAAATTTTAGCTTCAAAATCACTAGATTATGATTAAAACTATCAATTTTTTTAAAAATGTTTAATTTAACTAAGTGATTTTACTAGTAGATTTAAATTATTTAAATTAATTTAAAATTCAGTAAATACATCTAAAGAGTTTATACTAAAAGGAGTAAAATAAAAACAATTTTACTAACTACATCCGGGTTCTCTTTTCATTCGACATATCGGTTTTAATCTATGAGATAATATAGCTACTTCTATTATCTTTATAATTTAGGGTTATACCGAAAGTCAATTAATAATCCGGTTAGCTCTTGTCATTACTTTTAATGATCTATAAGAATGATAGGTGAAATATCAATACTGTTAATTGCATTTAGGAATGGTTTTCACTAATTACTTAAAAATGTGTATGACAAATTTTAAATGAAATTTAGTGAAACATTTTGTATTTGAAAGAGGATTTTTTTTTTAACTTTACTGTCTTCTATAATTAATTCATCACTAAATAACTTATGTATAGTTCATAGCTAAAGAATGAAACCCTATCCCTCAACTTAAGTTTGATAGACATTACAGACTATCAAGGTGGGATGGCAAAACATATGTATGGATAAAATAAACAAAATATTGCTCCAGTACAAACATGGAGTTTAATTTTCTACAAATGGTGATATCAACATTAATTGTTGAATATCTGTCACGAGCACGGTGGCATTAGACGAGAAGATTTTTTAAATGAAGAGAAAGAGTTCTCATTAAATTCCAGGACACCCTTGACAGATATTCAAGAAATTTTAAAATCCCCATGTGAATAAAATTAAATTCTATGTTTGTACTGGAGTAATATTATATTTATTTTGGCAAAAAAAAAATGTTTTGCCATAAAAAGAACTGCAAAAACACTGGATTTTTTTTGCATCTTCTTCCATCGTACCTTAATTTGTTGTTTTAAAACAAACAGTCTGATTAAAATAAATAATTAATTGTTAAATCGATCATTTAATCTAGAGTAAGGAATATCAAAATCTTAATACAAGTTATGAGTCAATTCCATATTTGTATAAATTTAATTATATAATTTCGTAATGCGAATAAATGGCTGCAAATGGTTTCGTTCTTTTATACATTTTTATTTATAGTTAATGCAAATTAATCTGACGTGTTTATACAGAAAATACACTTTATATTAAATGGTTGAACAGGTGTTTAAAATAAATTTACAAAATTGTTTTGCGTAGCTTGCTTGCTCCAAGACAAGTAGATATTTTACTGACATCTTTAAGTTGATTTTACAATAGTTTATGTTGAGAGACAAAATCTTTGACTTTTAAAAAAAATATGCTATTTATATCCCAAAAGTATAATGTAAAGTAGCCAGCTATATTCTAAAGTACTTTAATCAACAATATTTATTAAAAGAATAAAACAAAACATTATATCCCTTTATTAATTCTATACAGGTATAGTGTGTATTTTTATACAGTTATTTTCGTTAATATAATATAACACTTCATTAGAAATTATTCGTTATATTTATAACATCAATCGTAATAAATATATACTCGTTATATCTAGGGGATTTCAAATTATTTATTTTTTAAGTTCCAATCTCATAATTATATTAAAATATAATCAAAAGTCTTAATATGATTTGAGGTATTTTTTTATGTTATGTTAATCCAAACTGAAACTCGCCAATTTATTTCTGATCAAATACGCGGAGTCAACTTATATTACAATTCTTCAGTTATCTGTAGACCCTACCAATGGTTAATTTTACAAGTAGCTAAAATAATACTGTTCAACATTATCGTTAAATCTATGAATCATACATTTATTTTTGCTTTGTGCAAGAACAAAAAAAAAGAACAAAAAAAAACTATTTTTCAACACTGAAAATTAGCCACAATTAAATTCTAATATAAAGTTATATTCTTATTTAAAATAATAATACGTATAATTTATGATAAATTACTGATAATTGTTGGATTTAATATAAATAAATTAATGAGTATTTCAAAAATGTATCTATCTAGGTTATTTTAGAGATATAAAAACATTTATCAAATATATATATCAAAATATTCTTTATTCTTTTCGTTGCTTATTTTTTTTCTATTTAAATGAATATTTATAATGCAATATTTTAATCAATCTTGTAAAAACTGTCCATTTTCAATTATTTTTTTACACACACAAATTATTGTTATATTTCACGTTTGGGGGTTTTTTTTAATCACGATAACAAATCAACAAGTGATTTTTTTCCCCACGCATCCAATATGACTATTAAATAGTACAAGCACACTTCATTAGTACCTCAACAAGATAGTCTCACTAACCAATTCCAACAAGCTTGTTAGTTCTGTAGTGGGCGCGCGACAGGAAATTGTAATAAAGCGTCAAGTACAAAATTTGTACACTTCCTATTGTTATGTGCTTTTTTTATGCAAGTCAATGTGCGTGTTTATGGGAAATATAATAAGTTTGTTTATTATAATATTATACAAATTATTTAAAAAAAATCTTTTTGAAAGATAAGAGATTTGTTATTTAATGTAACCAATGCCAAAGCAAATTAATTAAATAACTCACACAAGTATTGAATATGTTTTATGATAGATGTTATGATACAAAAAAATAAAATATTATTTGTTTCTTTTTCTTGTTTATAAACACGTATTGGAAGATCTTTGTGTCAATATTCAGTATTTTAAGGTGTTTTTTTAAGAGGGCCAGTAGAACTTAAGTTTAAAAAAAAGTCGTATATCCAGCCACTAATATAAAACAAACAAATTGTAAGTGTTAAATAATATTGTTTCATTTCACCAGAAACATTAAAAAAATATCTCTGAAGTGGTACCATCAAGACAAACTTTTAATTCATAAATTTGGTAAGACTGAGTTTGAATTTTATATATATTTTACTACTATATAGTAAGTTGTGCATGAAAATTTTAAGTATTAAACTAACCATAACCAAAACTACTTGGATTTCTTTTCAGTAAATTGTGTGAATTTATTTATATAAACCTCATTAACACGAATATTGTTTTTTTTTGAACAATTTACTTTGTAATTTTATCTACTTGTTTTAAACTAGTTAAACTAAAATTTATTAAATGCATACAATCCATTTTAAACCTTTTAGATAGAATTCGTTCATTTGATTTAATATTCTATCAGGATATTTATTTTTATTTATCAAATACTTTGGAGAAAATATTCACCCTTTGTTTTAAATTGCTATATAGCAAGAATTATCTTGTATCCAAACTATTAGAGTTTTGTTAGAGATAAATTTACTTCTGCCAACATATATTTATTAATAACTGTAGATAAGCCATTTCACCCGATTTTGCCAACACTGAAAAATTGTGTTTGAATCACGTTAAAAGTGTGATTTTACCCCAAATTTTATTTTTATTTTTAAAAAGGCAAGGGACATAAAATATAATCATATCCCTAAATAGGATTTTCATTGCATGAAATTAATTTAATAGATGTAACTAAAAACTTTTTTGAGTGCTTCTGTTGAGGTAACTAAGAAAAAAAACTGAACTTACATTCCCACATCAGCATTTCAGGTCACATAAGGTCATCAATTGCCCTGTGGACCGAAAAAAAACTTAAGACTGGACGCTATATAACATGTGCCAACAACGCTAACAATTACTTAGATCATTCAATATAAATACAGCATGGCCGGGAATAAATAGTATCGTAATGACACACAAGACAGTGACATTGACAGTGACAGTGACGAGGATGTGCGATGAGCTGAGTACAGTAGCCCCATGTCTTCTTTGGTGCTAACTGACAGCTCACAGCTGACTTCTGACAGTCAACATTTAACTATCTATCTAAATTTTGACTGTCAGAAGTGACATTTGCTGAACACATGTTTTTGCAGATCATATAGTTCGGCGTAAGGATACGTAATTTGGTCTGGTAGCTTTTTATAGCTGTCAACTGTCAGCTGTGAGCTGTCAGTCAGCACCAAAGAAGCCAGGGGGCTACTGTACCTAAATGTTGACTGTCAGAAGTCAGCTGTGAGCTGTCAGTCAGCACCAAAGAAGCCATGGGGCTACTGTAGATTGTCCAAACCCGACAAATAAGGTCACTGGCTTGATCACATAAACTGATAACGTAACGTGGCTTTCATGAAAATTAAATGTTGGAGAGGAAAAGGTTCATATTCATAAACATTTTCCAGAGTTCGAGCACCGAACATACGACTTTGGAACTTATACGGCTCTCATAGCTGATGGCTAATCTGTACACGATATATATTTTTAAAAAAAGCTTCCAATTCATGAACAAATGTCTGAACAGACGTTATATTCATACAGATCTCTTTCGCAATACGCCAATTGACTTTTATTTGGGGATCACGGAATCTTGACGAGCAATAACCGGTGTAATGGTCAATGGACCTGGTGGCTACGATCCTAGGGGGTCTTGGGTTCGATGCCCGGCTTGTAGGTACTTTGAGAATATATCCCGAAAGAGGAATTATCCCAATGGTCAGCAAGATTTATTTAATCAGGCTCTCAGCTAATTGGTGTTTACACTGGTCCCATACCTTCATACTCACCATCACCTCATCTCGTCGGAACATGGAATGATCCCGAGGAAAGGATGTAGGTTAGTACATTAGTACGTCACCTGGACAACGGTACACTAGTACTGGCTGATCTTTCTCTAAACTGGGCTACGAATGATGCAGCCCAGACACGCAGAATTAAAATTATTTATCATCTAGAATGATCATTGTCTGAAAATGAACATTTTTCTTCCGGAACATGTTTCCGTTGACAAAGAACGGATCCAATCCGTTTTAAATTTTCTTACTAACAACTATATTGTTCGCTTTTTGTTGTGGATTTTTATTGAATTATTCTTCAAAAAAGTCCAAACACAACGTTTCAAACTGGGTCCCTTCTGAACGTCCAATCCCGTGTGACCTTAAGATAATGATCCACAACAAAGACCTTCTCACGAAAAGTTAAAACCGTTCTGTATCACTCGCCAATATATCCGTTCACTTCCAGCACCAAGGTCACACTACATTCTCGTCATATCACCCTCCCACCTATTACTCCGATGCACAGTCTTGCCAACTTTCGGTATACTTTATTCCCGGCCATGTTGTACACTATCATATTCCATAAAGAAAAGACAATACTTCTTGTATGACTGCCATCTCTTTTTTTTTATCGATTAATATTTATAGATAAATTGGTTGGTCAACTGAACAAGTTTACTAGGTATGTAATTAATCAATAACATAATGGATTATATTACTAAGTATTTATAAAAATGGACAACACTGTTTATTTGCAATGATATCGCAAATATTTCCTATGTCATTATCCTAGAAAATAACTCAAGGGGGACAGGATATTATGGTTTATAAGTATCTCTGCTGAGTTTACTAAAACTGACATGAACATCACGGATAGATCATGCTCATTTATATATTTTAATTTTTGTTTAAACAAATGCAGTAATAAATAAAAGATAGACATGTTTATTTGTATGTATGAATATGTAAATAGAAGATTAAATAAAACTATAATGTTGCTATACATATTACTACATGTTTGATCGTTAAAATAAACCAATAGGATCCAATAATGTCCCGTTCAATAGTTTTTTAAAATCTTATTTTCAGCTCCTTATTTTAAAATAAACATATCCATTCGGTCAATATTAATTATTTTAGGTGAGTCAATTATTTTAACAGAAACATTTCTGTACACTAAATTTGATGATACACTATTATTTTTAACTTTGATATCAAATTTAAATGCATTCAATCATAAAAACATTATTTCGTTGAAATAAACTTATTTTATGTTATGTTTATGTTATTCATCAACAACTTGTCTTAGTTACTTGTTAAGTATTTATTTAAATATTCATAATTTAAACATTAAAAAATATATATATTTACTGCATTTCACATATATAGCTAAGAAAGAATTTAGAACTTTCTGAAATACGTTTTCAGAGACCGTTTTTGAGTTTTGATTAATGTTTGAATTAGATTTCCAAAAATCCCCCCTCCCACCCCCAATCCCTCCTTGTACCAATATTATTTTTACCCCTCAAATGTACAACAGGGTAAGCGTGGTAGACATATATAATAGAAATTTGTTCATTATCCTAGAATGTGGTGGTAATTTTTCATAAGTAGTGAAACAATAAATATATATGCAAATAACACAAGAGTTAATTCAGGGTATTTTGTGAAAGTTGTAATACTATTTTGAAAAAATGATATTGAACACTATCAAATAAATAGTATTAAAAACCAGTTTTTACTAATCTGTATGTAAAAGTGTACAAAAATAAAGAAAAAATCCTCTAATTCCTAGTTTTTGAGAGGCAACAATCTGGTGGTTGTCAAAGGTAATGAAAATATTAACCATGTTTTAGAAGAAAGTGTGATACGTTGATGTTTTGAAAACAACGTTTAGAGCAAGCTTAGGACATAAAATATTTCTCATCCCCCATCATTCAGATTTTCAAAAATAACTGTTCTATCGTTGTTCACTGTCTTTGTATAAAGACTATACTTGGTGTTTTAAGGCTTTCAAATTTTAATTTCTCTATAGTTTTTTTTAAACATAAGTTATACAAAAAATAAACCATCTATATTACATTGTTTTGAACAGAACATAATGATTGGCAAAAACTTTTTTTTTGTTAAGAGTTATTTTGTTTATAGATTACAAAAAAAAAGAGTATTTTTTTAAGGAAGCTATATTTTTCTAATATTATTTATATTATTTTTAAATTATTTAACAAGGTTATTCAAAATAATACAAAAATGCATATCCTTTTTTACATATATCAACACATTTTGTTAAAAAAAACACTAATACGAACTTATTATATAAATACCTAATAGTGGGCCTACTCAAATAACTATTTTTTTTCCATAAACATTAAAAAAAAAACCAAAATATTCGCTATAAGAAGATCATTCTGTAAATGTGTAGTTTTTTATTCGGACATCCAAGTGAAAATGTTGATGATGAATTAAAAATTGAATTATAAAAAAATAACGTTTAACCTATCATTACACTGTATTTAAAAATAAAAAAATTAGCCGTCTGGTCGGTTGTGTACTTGATATATGTTATATGTTGAGAGAACTACTATTCTCTTAATGAGTAGTGCTGGTGTCCTATACCACTTAGTTAGATGACACTTGTGAATCAGTACTACCAACTACTGTCCTTGTTTATAATTTTAACTTGCCTTCTTGTGCCAGACAGTATGTTATTTATTTGTACATGTGAAGGAAGAATAAATGAGAATATTTGTGTGTATTTATCCTGGCATCGGGACATAAAAAAAACAACTTAAATATTGTGTATAAAATATTTAAAACAATATTGTTGTTTCTTTTTTTTTCTTTATGTTTTCATCAATAAGACCTATGATAAATATGTACCTGCTTTTTTTTTTACCTTCCCCTGTTCATTAATTAAAGTAAATAAGTAGACATTAAGTGGTGGAGCATGAATAATTCCCAAGATATGCAGAGCTGGTTTAGTGTGTACAATGGAATTGGTTAATCTCACTTGAATACCAGTTCATTTTAAATTAAGCGGCAGATCGTGGACTATTACCATGACAAGCAATGTTTGGTTGGACTGTACAAGTAAACAAAAGAATGCAATGGAAAATTAGCTAAAGTCACACTACACATTAATATTTTTCAGGATAGCTACAGTAGTCCTATGACTTCTTCGGTGTTGACTGACAGCTCATAGCTGACTTCTGACAGTCAAAATTGAGGTATATACCTAAATTTTGACCGCCAGAAGTGACAGCTGCTAAACACACGTTTTTGCAGATCATATGGTTCGGCGTAGAGATACATAATTTTGTCTGGTAACTTTTCAAAGCTGTCAGTCAGCACCAGAGAAGCCATGGGGTTACTGTACTTATATTGCAAACCTTATAAGGACCTCAACAAATACTTATTTTTTAAAAATTAATTTAAATACGACAGAGGCCTCTTTTAACCATACTATAAATTACATTATAAAGGTTTCATGATTGTCTCAAAGATGGCAGCACTAACTCGTTTGAGTAAAAGGTGGATTTTGCCTCTTTTCCCCCTACACCACAACCAACTACACACATAATAATGTATAAGCCTATCCCAATTTTCTTCGGAATGAATATATCTTACAGCTATAAAAGCTAATATATCTAGTTTTACCTATTCATACGCCAAATCATGGGATCTTCAGCTATCACCTTAGATAGATATTAAGATCTATTAAATACCAATAATAATATTTTTTTAGCACCGCGTTTTACTATATATTCAGGTTATTCGCATATGTACTGATTACGCTATTGAGTTAGGGATGAAGAAGGTGGAATTTAGAGGAAGTGTATTCATATTTGCGTGGGAAACCATTTTGTAAAAATCGTCCTCAGTAAACCCGACCGGAATTGGAACTCCAATCCCCCCTTCATAGGCTGTCTAGTCTTTAACACGAGAGTGACACCTTAAACAATACGGCCATCGAAGTAAGTAATAAATTAGTAAATTGTTGACCGCAGGGGGTGATCCAGGATTGTATTAAGGAAAAGNGAATTTGAGAGTAACTTATAAATTAATTTTATTTTTTTAATGCATACAAGTTCATAGTTTACTTAGAGGTTTTTTTTGTTGGTAAATTTATATGTTAAAAATGTAAATCAATTATTGACAATGATTGACACGTTGATAAAGTAGCTAGTGAGATATTACGTGGCAATAAAATTAGAAGTACTTAAATATAACATGGATTTGATTGGTTTAATTTTTTTAGTTACTATGGTAAAATGTATATTTGTAAGAAAATCGGGTGACCTGGTGATCTAGGTTTAAGGTGTCGGACTTCTGTTCTGGGAGGGTCCAGAGTTCAATCCTCGGTCCCTGCACATATTTATCTGATTACCAAACACCTTCCTTCACCTCTGACAAGACGTGTATTAATCACAACCTGTGAATGTATGGAGTGCCAAGACACCGTGGTTCGGATCCCACGTTAAACTGTAGGTGCTCCATTTCATCTCACAATCATCCTACCATTACACATTAGCGCAAGTGCGTAAAACCCGAACGGGTAGTAAGACGTGGTGCTAATAATAATAATGTAAGAAAATCAAGGTATAGTTTACAGGTGTGTGGTTGTTAGCGTTAAAGTTTTATACAGGCTGGGAGGAAAATACTTTTACAAGTACAGTCACGTCAAACTTTGCTCACCCGAGAAAATACCACCATCAACCCGTGGTTGAACGCTCACCGATTTATAAATACGATCTCACATGAACATATATGTTAACTGACACTAATATAAAACACGTTACGCAAACCGGGTAAATCTTTTAACAAACTCGGTGAAAGCAAAGTGTACATATCCTGGCAATAATTCATGCTACGCCTCTGGAAGAAACTAAAATTTCGCCATATTTGATAGAAAGAACCTTACCAGGCATCTAGAAAAGTTACTAGATCTAAATAATTAACTCTTTTTGTTTATCACCTAGTCTTTCTACCTGTTCAAGCTATAAAATATTCGATAGTTACTCTAAAGGGTAGGATGATGAAAGAAGGCTTTTAGAGATAATCTACTCGCATTTGCGTGGAAGGAGAGTGGGGAACCATTTAATATTATTATAATTATCATCATCGCGTCTTACTACCCGTTCGGGTTGTACGCACCTACGCTAATGTGTAATGGTAGGGTGATTGTGAGATGAAATGGAGGACCTACAGTTTAACGTGGAATCCGAACCACGGTGGAGGCCTGGCATTCCCCACATTCACAAGATGTCTTGTCAGAGGTGAAGGAAGGGTTTGGTAATCAGATAAATCTGTGCCGGGACCGAGGATTGAACCCCTGACCCCCCAGAACAGAAGTCCGACACTTTACCCCTGGACTGCCAGGTCAACTGAGAAAGTTAACAAATAGCAAGTCAAAGCTACAAGTATACATAGGGCCTTTATATATATATATATATATATATATATGTGTGTGTGTGTATGTGTATATATATGTATATATATATCCACATTAACGTGGAGGGAGAGTGGAAAATAATTTTAATAGAAACCAGCCTCAGGACACCCGACCAAGTTTCGAACCTCAATCTCTCGGTCATCGTTATTCTATTCTACTGCGAGAGTAGCGTATTAGACCATGTGGCCACCGAAGCTGGTCATTCTAGCAGGATTAGTAGGCTAAACAAAATATACAATATCTTGAATCTTTAAGAATTAATTCAGTGGTATTCAAACATTTCTGATCGCGTACCTCCAGTTCAATATCACTGAATTAATGCATATGACATCTGAGCATTGACGTGAAAAGTCAAAAGTACTGGGTTCGATTCCAGTGTACACGTGCATTTTTTTAAACTACGTTTAATTCATTTTTTTTAATAGTTAACAAAGACAAGCCATCTAGTGTCGCCTATGAAGCAAACATAAATCTCCAGTGCCGGAATTGGTTTTTTCCTGTACTCTCTCCACACTAACGCTGCTGAATTTCTTTAGAAATAACTTCTTCATCCATATCACTCGAGGTGACCTGGCGGTCTAGGGGTAAGGTGTCAGACTTCTATGCTGGCGGCCGGGGTTCGATCCCCGGTCCCGGCAAAGATTTATCTGATTACCAAACCCTTCCTTCACCTCTGACAAGACATCTTGTGAATGTGAGGAATGCCAGGCCTCCACCGTGGTTCGGATTCCACGTTAAACTGTAGGTCCTCCATTTCATCTCACAATCACCCTACCATCACACATTAGCGTAAGTGCGTATAACCCGAATGGGTAGTAAGACGCGATGCTAATAATAATAATAATAATAATAATAACATATCACTCGAATGAATTATAATCAAGGTTTCAAGTACAACCTGTAGAAATAAACCTGCACCAGTGGGCATGCAGATGAAGGCGCAACCATTGTATCATCTGATTTGATGGTGAAGAAGAGGCCAAGGTTTGAATCCCGGTTGAGTGTCTTGGAGGTGGTTTTTCCCTAAATGGGGCTCCATTAATTCTCCACGCAAATGCGGCATTATTCCTCTAAATTAAACCTTCCTCTTCAGTAGCCGAGAGGTCTGAGGTGTCAGTCTCAATTTAGACAGGCTTACCGATTATAGGAAGATCAGGGTTTGAATCCCGGTCAAGATCAATGAGGGTAGTTTTTACTAAATGGTTTCCCACTCTCCTTCCACGCAAATGTAATTTGATCACCTCTGAAATGCTTCCTTCCTCATCCCTACTCATTAAAGTATTATATATGCATATAGCCTGGCCAGGTATCAAGACGTGGTGATGACAATAATTACTATTAGATAAGAAACTTCTTTCCCTCCTGACATTAGCTATAGTAGCCCCATGGCTTCTTTGGTGTTGACTGACAGCTCACAGCTGACAGCTTAAAGCTTTGAAAAGTTACCAGACCAAATTATGTATCCCTACGCCGAACCATATGATCTGCAAAAACATGTGTTTAGCAGCTGTCACATTATGACGGTCAAAATTTAGGTATATACCTAAATGTTGACTCTCAGCTGTCAGTCATCACCAAAGAAGCCACGAGGCTACTGAATACACCTAAATGTTGACTGTCAGCTGTGAGCTGTCAGTCAGCACCAAAGAATTCATGGGGCTACTGTATATACCTAAATGTTGACTGTCAGAAGTCAGGTGTGAGCTGTCAATCAGCACCAAAGAAGCCATGGTGCTACTGTATAGTCAATTGTTCTGCGTATTTAGGACAAATAAAATTACTTAGGTTTTTCGCTGCCATTAATAAAAAAACAATAGCGCTAATTTAAACGTGTGAAACGCATAATTGAGCTGCCAGGCTCAAATGTTAAGTCAAATTAACATATTAATTCCTATATAACTTCTTAACTCAATAACAAAAGGTTGGTTTGATGTAATCTCTATAAATCCTTATATGGGCATGCACTAGGTCTGCAGCATTTAATTACTATTCTAGAAGTTTGAGCAACCAAATGACTCATAATATTACATTCTACTACTAGAACTAACTACGACAATATTGGTGACCTGGTGGTCTAGGGGATAAGGTGTCAAACCTCTGTAATGGGGTCCGGGGTTCAATCCTCGGTCCCGGCACAGATTTATCTGAATATCAAACCCTTCCTTCACCTCTGACAAGACGTGTATTAATAACAACTTGTGAATGTGGGGAATGACAGGCCTACACCGTGGTTCGGATTCCACGTTAAACTGTAGGTCCTCCATTTCATCTCACAATCACCCTACCAATTACACATTAGCGTAAGTGCGTATAACCCGAACAGTTAGTAGGACGCGGTGCTGCTAATAATAATAATAATAATAATGTAGTCCTTTTGAGAAAATTGTCTTGACCATTTATATAACACGAAAATTTGTATTGTAATGGATTAATATTATTAGTGAGGTAGATAGATGAGGTAAGTAGATAGCATAAAATACCAATGATCTGACCACTGAAATGTCCAGGAATCATCCCGTGCCCAGGGTCATTCTTCACTCATATCTTAAGGCAGAGTCTGTTATGGACGTGCAGTGAATGTCGGCTACATAAGAGTGATCAATTAAGATCACGAGCCACCAGATAACGCAGCCACCTTCGACTTGAGAAGGTTTTCTGCTACAAATATTACACTGACGACTGCATGCATCCTTATATAATAATAATTATTATTATTATTAGCACCGCGTCTTAATACCCGTTCGAGCTGTACGCACTTACGCTAATGTGTAATGGTAGGGTTATTGCGAGATGAAATGGAGGACCTACAGTTTAAGGTGGAATCCGAACCACGGTGGAGGCCTGGCATTCCCCACATTCACAAGTTGTCTTGTCAGAGGTGAAGGAAGGGTTTGGTAAATCCTTATATAATTATCGATTAAATAGCAAAGGTGTTGTGTCATTATTCAATTTAAGGAATATGATATTTAGATGTGGCCATAACAGTAATTAACAAGTATAATAGCTTGGGACGTGGGTTCACCGGCTTTACTTCCCCTCCGAAGGAAGTTGTGCAACGGAATTTTATCGCTCAAGAAAAATCAGTCGATATCGGCTGGGTTTGAACCCACGAATATTGGGTCCCGAGGCGAAAACTTTACCCCAAGACAACCGACGTTGACCAATATTAATGTATAGGCTTATGTTTCACATAAATTAATGTAAATGAACAAACAATAAATCAAAGCAAGAAAAAAAATTGCCTGAATATTCAAAAACAGCTCAAAATTATCAGAAAGATGAACAATAAATTAAATATTTGTACACCCATGTGAACACATATTATGTACACGAAAACATTGTATTTGAAGTATATCAAACCCTTCCTTCACCTCTGACAAGACATCTTGTGAATGTGTGGAATGCCAGGCCTCCACCGTGGTTCGGATTCCACGTTAAAACTGTAGGTCCTCCATTTCGTCTCACAATCACTCTACCATTACATATTAGCGTAAGCACGTATAACCCGAATGGGTAGTAATACGCGGTGCTAATAATAATAATAATAATATTTGATGTAACAAAGTAAAATAAAAATTACATGTCATCAAAATCCGGGTCTTGCTTATGACAGATTTTAAGGAACTGTAGTGATTACTATGTGAAGATAACTAGACTAAACATTGTTAATTGGTGTTAATTAGGGGTCCATCTCACCCCACAGATAACACATGGTCTAGGTCAGTAACACAGCTCAAACTAGACGCTACATCGTGACGCCATTTTGTCGATTCTATTTTACATCATATTTTTCGAAGGGTTTGAGCGTCGAATTTCTACTAACTACACTAATGTGTTAGGGATGAGGATGGTTGGATTTAGAACAAGTGTACCCGCATTAGCGTGAAGGTATAGTGGGGAAGACTGTGTAAGAATATTTGTCCCTAGTGCACTTAGCCCAATCTTCTTGTCACCGGAAAACCAGTATTTAAAATTTTAAATTATTAGAATATGAACTTTACAACAGCTATTTGTTTATGTTTATTAAGTTTATATCGTTCAGAAACGATTGTGTGCATTTATTGACATATTTAACGTTTTAAAACTTTAATATAATCGCAATGAAACTTTTAAAAAAATACAGGAATTTAAATAACGGCATTCATTAACCAAATAGAAACATAAAAGAACCGTTGTATGTTTTTGTCGCTATTTAATAGTGAAATCTTAATTTTTGATTTCTCTCATAGCTGCCACCTAGTGAGCATAAAGAATACTAACGTTCTCATGACTGGCAGAGCCATCTAGTAGCGGAGCTAACAACGACACCAAGGTCTCGGTGGCTTACTGAAATAATTATTAGTTTTACAAACACGGAACAATTTGTTTGCGGTCAGTGGTAAGTAATTTAAAAATATTCAACTATAATATTATAACAATAAATAGCATTCACAAACAATTTACAAGTATTTTAAATTACAAAAAAGACCTATAGTTGTCTTATCACATACACATTCAGGATAAGTGAATAAACTTTGAAAATAATATGTTTTATAAATTAATATTGCTAGATTTTCTAATGATATACATTCTAAAAAACTTATACCTTTTAAAATCACACACACTAAAATAATCAACATAATTATTTTATTTAAAGATACTCAAATAACATTAATTTATTATTATTATTATTAGCACCGCGTCTTACTACCCGTCCGGGTTATACGCACTTACGCTAATGTGTAATGGTAGGGTGATTG
>CABFVX010004870.1:0-14282 GCA_902151425.1 Timema shepardi
TATGTAAACTAAAGGAAAAACTAATATAATTTTATAAATGAAAAGGTTGAGAGCTAAGGGCCTAAAACCCTGACCACTTTACATTACACACATGTAGCTACATTTCCTCTAAATTCAACCTTCACCCAAAGCATAAGCATATTTATTATCAGATAATTATATAACCCAAATGGATAGTATAATGGGGTGCCAACAATTGTTTTTACATGTTTTAATTAATTAATTAAAATACTTGCAGTTTGAGAATGTATAGTTTATAAATGAAAAAGAACATAATTTACAAAATTTGGGAAAAGGCCGCTTAAAACGGCTCAAATTTGGCCGTGCCTTATATTGAACTTCCTCTGGTAGGAAACAGTGTAAGTTGGAGGAGTGGGGCTGGTACTCTACCCCCTCCCCCCTCCAACCTGGCGTCACAAGCGACTGGAGGGTACATTGACAGTCTTGAGGTGTGTCCCCAGGTTCGCGCCAGCCCCAGCCTCTCCGTCGGCCAAGAGACATCCACAGCTCATCGCCGGGCACCACCGTTCCTTCTCCGAGACCGTCCACCCGCCCAACGGGTCACCACCGCAACCTGCCGGCTTCTGGGGGGCCCCAACTCCCCAGCAGCCCGGGGACAGCGATTGGGACGCCAACAAAGTTGTCGGGTAGGAGAACACCCCCCTCCTTCCTGTCTCACTTTGAGACAGTTTATTGTTTTGTTTTGTGGGTTCTGCGAGACGAGCTTGTAGCTCAAACAACGAGAGATATGTCACCGGTGATTATAACGATGTAAACATATTTCCGAGGGGGGTGCAACTCGGAGTGAAGCCCAATAATCAGCATCATCATCAACTGTTTCCATCCTGTGGCCGTGGCTCAGGCCTCCTCCCTCCTTCCCCCATTCTTCCATCTTTATTGGTCTCCGTTGCGATATTTCTCACACATAATTCATCTCCATCATCCTCTTTGATATTCCCTCCCTCTAATCAAATATATGAGATATACTTGGAGCCTAGTCAAAGTTCAAATATTTTATGTCAACTGTTCTCTGCGGGAAAATATAATTATTATATTACATTTATTTATATACAATAAAACCTCAATTCATTATTTTCATTGGGTACAGTAAGACTATAAATGCGGGAGACAATATAAAACTATTAAATAGTATCAGTACACAAATAATTTTATTGTTTCCACTATAAAGTCCACTTCACAATTCCTTCTTTTAAAAAAAAAGTATTTATTCTTCATTTGTTTAGTAGAATCTTTCCTTCTCAAATTGAACAATAAACGTCCAATATTACAATGATTGATTGGTCTCGTGACCACACACAGACGCTCTCATCGTCTCGGTACTGGTTCGGGCTCGTCATCATCACACACAACGTACCACGTGTGACGAGCTCCAGTTCCACAGACACGCACACATCAAAGTTCACCCCGGCGGTGCTGTTCCCCGGTCAAACCCAATCTCCATCTTGTGTGCCGTCACATCTGACCCTTCATTACTTCTTCACATGACCACACGTTACCAAACATGTCTGTATTTAGACTGGCTCACTTGTCAGGCTGCAGGATGTTTCCTTGCGTCCTGTACACCTCCTTGGGACACTCTGTCACACCCAAATCAAGAGGACGAACAACATTGGTGCAGTTAGAGGGGCAGGAAGCCCCAAAAAGGATGTCCGGCACATGAGCCGCGCAATTGTCTACCGATAGAAGGATTTTCCTCCCTTGTGCACTGAATGACGCATCAAGATCACACAGAAAATCTCTCTGACTTGGTCCACGCTCTCAAGTGGGCACTCATTTGTCCGAGCCAGCGCTGTTTGTGCACAATAGCACTGTGTGTCACTCCTTCACACTATATCCTCCATGGCGGGTCTCCTTTCCACGCCGACACTCGGTTTGGCGAGCGTTATAGATGTCACCGTCAGTCACTCCTTCACACTATATCCTCCATGGCGGGTCTCCTTTCCACGCCGACACTCGGTTTGGCGAGCGTTATAGATGTCCCGAGCCTCGTACCCCTCCCCAGCGGCTTTGAAAGTCTCTCGGACCAGAGTCCCGTGGGGTTGGAGTCCACCGCAACTCTCGCCTCGGCCTATTTCTTAGAAGCGTCGCTTGAAGTGGGAAATCCGACCGTTTGAAGCTAAAAAGTTGTCGCTCCTCGTTGTTGCGGCTGTTCTGAGGGGCTCCTCTCGCCGAGCGCTCCACAGGAGTGTCTGATGCTCCGGCCTGCTGGTACCAGTCACTGTCTGTCTTCCTCCTCTTCTTTTAAATAATCATGTTTGAAGTAAATGGTGGGATGACTCGTCACTTGGCGGCGTCAATCCTCATCTCTGACGCGCAGTCATTCTTCTAAAGTCCCGACCTGTTTCACAGGAAGTGCCATATGAGAAAATGTGTTTAATAAGTTATGTTCAGGATGTTGATGATTATGATAATAATAACAAAAAAATCACCATTGAGGATTGAGCACACGGGATGAAATGTGTATTCGACTAGACAAGAGTGCAAAGGGAAATGAGTCACACTAATATACAGGCAGGTTCCCCAGTCGGACGAGGCTCTCGCCCTCGAGACCTATTTTAGTCTGATCAGACGCGCGGCTGCAACGTGCTACACCTCAATCCAAAAACATTAACCGCTGTTACTACTATCAATCATAGAAACATGTGTGTGTGTGTCTCTTTATTAAAAACAATCGTACACAAACATTTTAGTGACTAATAATTCTGAGTGATAGTTGCGGGAAAACGATAAGTCGAATAACGATGGATGCGGATTTTATTTGTATTGTTTAAATAGGATTTGTTCAGTGACATCTGATTACCAAACCCTTCCTTCACCTCTGACAAGACATCTTGTGAATGTGGTTCGGATCCCACGTTAAACTGTAGGTCCTCCATTTCATCTCACAATCACCCTACCATTACACATTAGCGTAAGTGTGTATAACCCGAACGGGTAGTAAGACGCGGTGCTAATAATAGTAATAATATTAATGTTCAGTGACCATAGAAATTGAACGATGGATCAAAGAAAACGATAAATTGAGGTTTCTCTGTATATAAATGTATCCACTAAAATCACTTGCCAAGTAAATTCTGGATTTGACAATTATGAAACTTTGCTAATAAAAATATTGACAGCTAAAATACTCAACTTATGTTCAATTACTGCCATTCTGAGCTACGGTACTAATGACTAATATTCAAATGAAAACACGAGTTGTGAAATACAACAAACAATTGCACGATTATCTTTCTCTCGGCCTCCTTCCTTATTCAACATCTTCTTTGGTATCTTCTCCTCGCAGTCGTGCCTTCTCTCTCCTATTCTGCATCAACTGTTCCTCTCATTCTCTCCATCATTACCACTCCTATACTACCTCCTGTAGTCTCTCTACACATCCCCGGCACATCTTGGCTATCTATTCTGAGTTCTCAACATTTTTCTAGTTTTGTAAAAATCTTGGAGTCAAACTCAAACAACTATTAAAACTCAAGCTCATATTTCAAGTACTCAGGCATCCATAGTTTCATATTTCAAACTTGAGTTGTCTTATAAAGGTGAGAGTATACTAGACACCTCCTTGAATGTAGTCTGCAGCGGTGTTTATAGACGGCGGGAGTCGTAATGTTTCTTGGTCTGTCCGTCGCGGTCGTCAGAAACAACCAATTCTTGTCGTCAAATATCATTTCTTACCATCATGTTCCAATTTGTTTGTCAGGTTTCATTTGAATCAATTGGCGACAATGTTTGGGAAACCGGTGTAAAGTTGGTGATCCTGCTCGATATTGTTTATTAACCTGTATCTTTTTGTTAATCTTGTCTCTGTACGCGACTATTGTCATTTCGACTCTTGTTAAGTGCAAACAATATATTTAACCGAGTTTATCAATACATGTGCATTATATTTTAATTTATAAAGTGCAAAGATGTTTTTTTAGAGAGATATATTCTAATTTATAAACAATTGAGGCTCACCGTAAGTTACACATGTTTTGAGTGATTGACCGTATTGACTGGAAAGTAAGCCTCCCTCGAATATAGGTCGAATTCTAAAACTATCACCACTTTGAAAGGGTGACCAAAAAAAAATATTTATGAAAGTGAAGTATTTAGCTCGACTAATGTTCATGACTCATCACTAAGACTTTTACATTTTTGGTTATAGCTAAGTTTTAATCATTTTTAAATGAAGCTCAACGATGTGTTATTTATTAACACAGCATTCATTGTGAAGTGGGGTAAATATGGCTGAAACACCTTTCCTTCAGCCAGTGGTAGGGTCTGTTTGGAACATCATCCCCTCCATCTCCCTCCAACTCCCTCCAACTCCTCCACACTCCTCAGTCGTGCCTTAACTCTGTCTCGACCTGGACCAGTTCTTCCTTTACTATATATAGTTAGTTGAGCTATAAACATAGTTAAAATTCAATATTTAAATTTTATAGAGGTAATGGTGACCTGGCGGTCTAGGGGTAAGGTGTCGGACTTCTGTGCTGGCAGCCGGGGTTCAATCCTCGGTCCCGGCAAAGATTTATCTTATTACCAAACCCTTCCTTCACCTCTGACAAGACATCTTGTGAATGTGGGGAATGCCAGGCCTCCACCGTGGTTCGGATTCCACGTTAAACTGTAGGTCCTCCATTTCATCTCACAATCACCCTACCATTACACATTAGCGTAAGTGTGTATAACCCGAACGGGTAGTAAGACGCAGTGCTAATAATAATAATATTAATAATATAGAAGAAATATTTACTTATGTTTTTAGAGGTGAGATATCACAACAGAACTTATTAACCCAACACACTCAATACCTGTCACGTTAGAATGATAGTAACCAGATGTTTCTTAAGACATCTGTGAGAAATGGCAGCAGCTTTAAAAAATATTTGACGTCTTCCTTTCATCTGCCATTTTGGATCAAAAACTACATCTGTGTTATTAGTCTAGTTTTAAATAACATACCCGCCTCGGTGGCGTAGCTGGCTAACGCGCTTGTTGTGTTGAGCTCGACTGCTGAGGACGGGGAGATCGAGGTTCGAATCTCGGTCAGGTGAACTGGAGGGCGGGGGGTGTCCTTAAATGGTTTTCCACTCTCCCTCCACGCAAATGCGGGTTCACTTCCTCTAATCCAACCTTCCCAATTCCTAATCCATTAGAGTAATTAGTACTTAAAGCGTATAACCCGAACGGGTAATAAGACTCGGTGCTTATTATTATTATTATTATTATTATTATTATTAAATAACATTCTTAAAGCTGAGCGATTAGTCCTAAGAGTTGTAACTAAACGCAGTCCTCAAAGTTTGTTACATATTAGCCAAGGCTGCGATTATGAGTCACACTAAGGTTTGTGGGAGGATGGGGGAGGGGGGGGCATATTTTCCGGTCAATACGGTATCTGTTTTCTGAAATTTTGCTTGTGTCGGCTATATTACAATATCGCAATGGACACTCATTTGATACATATACGTGTGTTGATTTTCAAAATCTGTTTACCTCCCAAAATTATTTTAACTGAGATAAATATTATAATTTTTTTCCCCCCATTTTTAATGATTTTCATAGGTTATCAAAAAAAGTTACATGAGTGTTTTTACCGTGTATTAATTTAAATGTAAATGAGTTACATTGTTTACTAGGACTATCGTTGATTGGTTGAAGTTAGTCCCTACAAGCTATTATTAGTCTATGAACATTTGACTAAACTTGTTCAAGGTTTGGTTATAAATTAAACATCTATTTTTATTGAAAGGAACTGATTAGTAATTTTTTTTTTCTAAGTTTTATTTATTTATGTTTTAAATTTGTGAAGAAAGGGCTGCTTTTTTTTTTTAATTTATAGAATTGTTACAACGCTTCCAGAGGAAGTTTTCCCGGTACTTAGGTCTAGACGAAATGTGATAAGTGTCTCGTAACATTTCACGATGATGACGTCTTGATTTGTTGTGTGAGTCTCCTGCCATTACATGCGTAGGAATATAATTGTGTCACCTGTCATGTGTGTTATTTAGGGATATCAAGCTCGATTCCTCGATGTTTCGTTTCTTACTTCTCAAATCCCAGTGAATCTTGAGAAACTTCAAAATTTATAACTCTTAATTTTGTTTGAATTTAATTCAATTCTTCAAAGTTTAAAAAAAGGTAAAGCTTGAAAATATTGTCGTACATTTCTGAGACCGGAAATTGGTGATATGCACAGGCGGGGACAACAGAAGGGGAGTCATGCCCCCCTCCGAACACAAACCCTCGGCTGTCACACACTTGTCGACCGTTGTCCGGGAAATCAAGGGCTTATTTTAATATTTTTATCAAGTAAATTAAAGTACGTTACATTACAAATGTATTTTAATGAAAGAAGCTCAAAATAATTGCTAGGCCTAAATGTTGAGTAATCGAAGAATCGAAGTTTGAACTTAAGAATCGAAGTCGAGCAGAATAAAAAGTCTTGATATCTCTGGTTTATTTTCTTAACTTTTACTTAGGATGAGTGTTTTCTGAAATTACGATGTATGTGTGCGTGCGTGCGTGTGTATGTATGTGTGTGCGCGTTAGTTTTAAAATATAAATGAGATTGTATTTTATAAATGTGTGTATTTGATAATATCTTGAGAACCGTTAAAAACAATAATCCCTTCATTTTCTAACGAGATTAATTTATTTCACTTATTTAACTGAAACTAGCTATGCATGGTACTAACCTGTGTATCTTATAATTTAACTAATAGTTGATGTCTTGAGCTACACGTTAGTGCGCATGCAGATGTGCATGTGTACTAGTATTAATAATAGAAGCTACCGGCTCCCTGTAGTGCATCTGATAACCTGCTTTATAAACAATGCTCTATTTGAAGTACAACTCAGTACAAACCTGGTTCTCAATTTGCCGAAAACATTGTTCATTAAGTTTGTGTGAGAATTCAAAATATTGTACTCGAATCGAATCTATAGCGCGCTAGGATTAGTGTTAAGTTTTAAATTCCCAATCTTGAAATATTCAAATAAGATTCAAAATTTTCTAATCCAGATAGATTCCTTACTTTGATTAAATAAAATTTGAATTGGAATTAAACTCTTAAAAGTTAAACTTTTGAATAACTTAATTTTTTAAGGAAATTGGATATTTCTATGACTGTACCATCAAAACTTGTGAGTTTATAATATTTATATACTCACTTGAGTGGTCAAACGGTCTACAGCATCACTCTCGCGATAGACTGGGATTGACGCTGACGAGAAAATCAAATCTCGGTCAGGTGTACGGATTTTTTTTTTCTTAAATGGTTTTCCACTCTCCCTCCATACGTGTGGTTACACTTCCTCTAGATTCGACCTTACACATCCCTAACATATTAGTGTAATCGGTGCATATGTGTACAACCCGAACAAATATCGAGATGCTGTGGAAAAAAAAAATATTTATGATCTAATCATTTTTCAAGCATGGTTTATGTGCCTTGTTTTGTTTTTTAATTTGGCTCTGTCAAAATAGTATGTACAAGCTAACTTAATATTCTGTTTGGATTGAATAACATTAAATTATAAGATCTACGATTCAGATTCGATTCGAAACATCTTCAATTTAAAATATTCAGTTTGGATTAATTTGATTTATTGAGCAAAGATTCAAATTAAATTCAAAATTGACAATGTACTCACACAGGCTTACTAATTTGTAATTGATATTGAGTGATGGTTGATATTTACAAAGCTATGTTTAAATGAAAACCCGGTTAAAATACAACATTTATTAATTTTAATTACGTTCTTCTGTAGATGAACCCTCTTTACAAATTCACTTGTAGATGTTATTAGTATAGAGATTTATTTTTAAATTTTGCTTACTTGTAAAGTAATATCAAAGTTGTCCCTCGTTTACCTTAAAAGTGTCTATTTTTGTTTTGATTTATGTTAATAAAGTTTTGTTTTTTTTGTAGAGATTTAAATTGGTTGTTTTTATTTTGGAATTAGATTTCCCGCTAGAGTTATTTGTAATGAAGAAATCCATATGGTTTAGATATTATTTCAGCTTACAAACTATTCTTTTCTTTAAGTTTAGTAATATCTTTAATTTATTATTTAGATGTTTAGATTTAATTAGAACTGGTTCACTGATGCAGATTCCCACAAATAGTTTTGCGTAGATCACTTGTAAATCACCATTTAATAAATCGCTGTAGTCGCCCTGTTTATTTGTTAAGGTAAACTAAAAGGTGCATTTGGAACTAATTAAAACTTACTTTCTGTTTCTTGATGAAGTTTCATAAACAATTAAATTGTTCTTGGATTTTTTTTAAAGAAGTTAATCAACAATAATGTAGCAGAGTAATATGTTAGTATAATTATTGGTTATTTAAATTAGTTTCATATCAACAAGACTCCATATTTAAGTGAATAACTGATACCAAACTAAAATGCTGTTTACTTAACTTCAAATTATTTTAAAATATATTTTCAAATTATAGTAGCCCGCCTCGATGGCGTAGTTGGCTAACGCGCTTGTCGTGTTGAGCTCGACTGCCGAGGACGGGGAGATTGAGGTTCGAATCTCGGTCGGGTGAACTAAGGGGGGTTTTTCCTAAATGGTTTTCCACTCTCCCTCCACGCAAATGCGGGTTCACTTCCTCTAATTAAAACCTTCCCAATTCCTAATCCATTAGAGTAATTAGTACTTAAAGCGTATAACCCGAACGGGTAGTAAGACGCGGTGCTAAATATTAATATATTAATATATATATATATATAAGGTGACCTGGCGGTCTAGGGGGGTAAGGTGTCAGACTTCTGTGCTGGGGGGTCTGGGGTTCAATCCTCGGTCCCGGCACAGATTTATCTGATTACCAAACCCTTCCTTCACCTCTGACAAGACATCTTGTGAATGTGGGGAATGCCAGGCCTCCACCGTGGTTCGGATTCCACGTTAAACTGTAGGTCCTCCATTTCATCTCACAATCAGCCTACCATTACACATTAGCGTAAGTGCGTACAACCCTAACGGGTAGTAAGACGCGGTGCTAATAATAATAATATATATAAGTTTGGTAGTGGATTGAACACCAAACAGTAGACTGCAGATGTATAGTTTAACAAACACTGAACATACCATAACTGTGAGAGGTCAACATTGGACATTGCTTGGGCCAAACTATCAACGGAACTCTGACACGTGTTTTGATACGGCTACTACTGGGCTATAATCAGTTAGTTGTTTTTTATCCACGCTCGATGTAACAGTCGTTACGGATCACAAGTTAAAACACTATCGTCTCGAGGGTGGACAATCCTCTGCGATGGAAGTCTGAGAGACAAGTTTCTTAGGTACGCTACGCAGGAGCGAGACACAAGCCATGTTATTCGCATTAAATTGATGTCAACATTGAAGGTTATATTGATTAGATCAGTAGACCAAATCATGATTTAGATTAGGGATATCCAACACTTACTTGACTGATACCAGAGTAAGACTTTCTCTCGGTAAAACACATTTTAAACATCAGCTTTCACTATCACAAGAAACTTCATAAGGCTTAGAGTAAACTCTTGATTTGCCTTAACTGATTGGTTTGCAGTTAAAATAGCACTATGTAGAGGGCAGCACTTGCACTAGATGGATAGATAACTAAACAGTTGGTACTGTTAATAAGTGCGCTAGTAGGAAGGATAGTAGTTTATCTGAGGTTGAGGCTAGTGGTCTCGTGTAACACACAACCTCCAACACAAGGAACCAAGATCTATGTTTGAAACACACCTGACTTCCACCACTTCTAGGAGACCACCCTGACCGCGCGTTGATATAACGGGGAGTCACTCGGGGACCCTCCGAACGATTGCTGGTTCACATAAACTGTATCCCCATGACAGAAGAGTCGTCAAGACCAACCCTAGTCCCTGTAATGTCTCTTGACAGCTTTCATCCTCCGTGTTTACGATAGTAAGACAGAGAGGGACAACACACATCCCTCACAGATCTGTCTGACCATCACACTAGCATAGCTCATGTGTGTAGTCCAGAGGGGATGTTGACAATGATGTGTAGTCATAGAGCAAGTGTTTGACAACATACACAGTCATAGAGCAAGTGTTGACAACATACACAGTCATAGAGCAAGTGTTGACAACATACACAGTCATAGAGCAAGTGTTGACAACATACACAGTCATAGAGCAAGTGTTGACAACACACACAGTCATAGAGCAAGTGTTGACAACATACACAGTCATAGAGCAAGTGTTGACAACACTCTCTGACATTGTTTGGAATCGTGCATGTCCACTCCTATTTCACTATAATCCTAATCCCTATTTCTTATTATTAACGTCTGCTTGTATCCCCTCGGTCTTTCTTGCTCGTACCTCTGTTATCCATTGGTTTTTGGTTCTAAAATCCACTGATTTGTTTATTATTTTGTTTTGAAACTTGTTGAAGAGATGTATTTACTAGAGGACCTTGCTTCATACCTCGCATGGCTCACAGTCTTACCTCTTCTTGGTGCAGGTCAAGGTCACGCAATTATAATTCTCAGCGGTAATTAAATAAACTTTTTTTTCGAGAATCTAAACATGTCAGGTTTTATTATTTTTGTGTGCACTCGCGCAAAGATAAATGGCTTGCACATTGTGTTTATCTTAACGCGGGACGTGAACTATCCGTCGTGTGTGAATTAGATTCACACAAAGCTTAGCAGTAGCATTTGTTTTCTTTTTGTGACTTGAACGAATATAATTTGTGTGATATCCGTTTGTAATTTGTCCCACGTCACACGTTTTTAAGATGATATTTCCTTGGGAACTCAGATGCGTCTATTCTACTCCAGACTATTGTGACCTGCTTCGATGGCTGCATGGTCTAAGGCATCACTCTCATGTCAGACTAGACTGCCGGTAACGGGGAGGTCAGAGTTCGAATCTTGGATGGGTGTACTGTGATCACTTGAAATTCACCCCCCTATCCTCCCTCCCTTGAGTCTCGAAAGGTCACTCAAACCTGAAATGTCATCGTAAAAATGTGTGATTCGGGACAAGGTAGTCGTCAAGTTGCTCCGAACGGAATAGTTGCAGTCCAATGGATAGCACACGGTGCCGTAACCGCTCTACTCTACCGCACATTTTCTTTCTTCTTGTTCCTTCTCAACGCAGGAGCGGGTTCCTAGGGTCTCCCATCCCCGGCCGCAAACGCTTCCCCTCCGACTCCCCCCACCACATCCACAGTCGCGGAAACACGAGCCCCATAGTCCTGCAGCGCTTCTACCACCAGCAGAGTCAGCACTACCCCCCCTCCTCCGAACAGGCGGGGGGAGGGGAGGTGGTCAAGAAACGCTTCGCCTCCTACATCAAGTTCCATCTCAGCAGCGGCGAGTCCCGCAGGAGTCTCCAGCCGGCGACGGGCCGGCCCGCCAGTCAGAGCCCGGACCCTCCGCCCAGGATGCACCGCGGCGGGTCTTCAGGGCTGGCCTCTGAGGGGGGTACACCGACACCAGGCTCCTCGCCTCTGCCGCTGCGTCGGAGCTTCCTGGACATGTCCCCGATGAGGCGAGGTTTTGTGGAGGGCTCACCTGCGCTCTCCAGAAGGTGAGAAGATCACTTTATTTCTTGTGTTCTTGGTACAGGACCAATGATAGGACATTTAGTAACAAGCCTTCTTCTTGTGGTTTGAATTATTTGTTGACAATACCAAGTATTTGTTCAAAACTCCGCACAATGAGCCTCGACAAGGTTGATATGTAGGTCTCCACTTCATTTACCCTGAAAGCTAGCAACGAGACCTGGGGGGGCTTAAACCCCCCACATAACCCTGAAATGTTCTCAAGTTTTTAATGTTGATAGCAAAATAAGGTTTAAAGAAATCACTTTGCAAAACTATTCATCATAATTTAATTTTGCGATCCAATCTTCAGAGGTAGTAGTTCTATCATCTAAAAGCATCTGATTTTCTACAAATTTGTTGAAGGAAGACTAGTCCAAATAGCTTCCAGGGCATCCCCTTGCCCCCTCCGCCCTGCGCGCGCGCACACACACACACAAGGTTCTATCGCCGCCACTTTTTTCCGCAGAAGTCCTAGCATCATGTGATAAAGTTAAAATTTGGATCCCTCCCAATATTAAACTCTCCCTACGCTCGTGAGTCACACAGTATAGTCTGTTGGGGTAAGAGTGCTACCTCTCAGGCTAAACGGAGTGTACAGGTGAACAGGTAAATCGTGGAAAAGTCAAGTAATTGGGTGTTCCATGGGCTGTGTCCGAATAGTCGACTTGACGTTCACTTGATAGTCGCATTAGCAATCACGTGATCAAGCGCAGATCTATCCAAATAGTCACCAAGTGTGGTAATGTGCCCCTCACATGCCCTTGAGTCAAAGGGTGACAGCAAGTTACCCTTGATACGTCGTCAATGCGGTGTTTGATCGGCAATTGTTTAATTTTTTGTCCGCTAGAGAAAGAACTCGTGGAGTAGTGTGATATTTGGTAACGTACGTTATATATTCTGGTTGTTTGGTAGCGTTGTATTGTGTTGTGTTGGATAGTTTGGGTAATCTGTCATGTGCAGTGGAAATAAGTCACCACAAATCTGTAAGTGGCCGACGCTAATTCGGGCTGATAGAGGGCGTTTAAAATAGTTTCTAAGACCATCGGTAGGAAGCAGCACTGCGGACTCAAGGGTGTGAAAAGGATATGTTGCAGTTCAAATAGTCTGTCGCAGTCTTCGATCTCAAGTGCGTGTTAAGTGTAAAGTCATCAAGTCAAGTGTACCTGACTGTTCGGATACAGCCATGGAAAGTCAAGAAGTCAGAGAAATTATTAATTATCATTGAAATTTTCAAAATTGTCTGCAATAATTTGTGAAATAAGAAGAGAGCATCACCGATGTGAGCTATTAGTTTTATCCCCAATTAATGTGATGTGTCAAGAATAATTAATACAAGTTATGAGATTGCGAACGAACGTAGAGATTTTATCATAAAATACTGGGAGAGTAAATATTCTTTGGTTCGAGAGTAAATATTTTCTAGTCCGGAAAACCTTGGAAAGTAAAAGGACTTAAGGGACTTATCAGCGCTGTTTGACCGGTGTCAGCAGAAATAGACTGGGTCTAAATTGGTCCGTTACCGTTGATAATATATTTTGCAGGGAAAGGGTGTCAGATTGTAGGGCCAATGTTAAAATACTAGGCTTGAGTTGAATCATAATAAACAACCTTAGTGTCCGATAGTTTCAAAAATTACCACAACTCCATTCATTTAGTCGGTGACCTGGTGGTCTAGGGGGTAAGGTGTCAGACTTCTGTGCTGGCGGCCGGGGTTCAATCCTCGGTCCTGGCAAAGATTTATCTGATTACCAAACCCTTCCTTCACCTCTGACAAGACATCTTGTGAATGTGGGGAATGCCAGGCCTCCACCGTGGTTCGGATTCCACGTTAAACTGTAGGTCCTTCCATTTCATCTCACAATCACTCTACCATTACACATTAGCGTAAGTGCGTATAGCCCGAACGGGTAGTAAGACTCGGTGCTAATAATAATAATAATAATAATAATAATAATAATAATAATACATATATTCATGCATGAAGTCATATGATCATCTGATTTTCAATCAATATTATGAGTAGTGGATGATACACAGGAAGGGGGTAAATCCATGGGGGGCATTGTATGAGGTTTTTAAAACATTATTATACTTATTTCATATCCATAAAACGTGTGTGTGTGTGTGGGTAAATCATCCGACCCTTTCCTTATGTCGACCAACATCTGTCGGGAGGCTACGAATAAATTCACAACGCAAGAGCTGCAAGTCTTGCAAGAGGTTGTGTTGCGTGCCACTGATAACTGACTCACTTGCGACGCCAACTATCAAGAAATGTGTTTTTTACTTAAAACTTTCAAACAAAGATTGTATCTGTATCTGAGAGATTGTTACTCGGTTAAATATAGGAAGACATTTTTGAATGTTTAGCTTACAGTACTTGAAAGTTGTGGATATTTCCCTGGCAGACGGGCGGTAAGGGACATCCAATTTCCAAAAATTTGTCAGGGTGGATCACTTTGACACTATACAGTAGCCGCATGGCTTCTTTGGTGCTGACTGACAGCTCACAGCTGACAGTTGACAGCTTTAAAAAGTTACCAGACCAAATTACGTATCCCTACGCCGAACCAGATGATCTGCAAAAACATTTGTTTAGCATCTCTCACTTTTGACAGTCAAGATTTAGGTATATACCTAAATGTTGACTGTCAGAAGTCAACTGTGAGCTGTCAGTCAGCACCAAAGAAGCCAT